>JAXQQM020073426.1:0-94351 GCA_034641835.2 Pinus albicaulis
TCTCCCCCCTCTGGAAGTAACACCGTCCTCAGTGTTTTCAACCCATCTTTGCAAAGAGTTCTGGGTAAGCTTCTTTCAGAAATTTTTCATCCTCCCAAGTAGCCTCATCCGGTCCAAAGTGCTTCCACTGCACTTTCACCTGGAAAACTACTCTTTTACGGAGCTCAATTTCCCTGCGATCAAGTATGCGTAGTGGCTCTACCAGAAATTCTCCGTCCGGTTCTACCTGAAAGGAAAGAACAAGATTTATCAATCAGTAGAGTTAAACTTGATTCGACTTTAGTTAGGATTTATTTCTACCTGAATGTTTTGCCAATGAATTACATGTTTCTCATCATGTACGTATCGCTTTAACAACGATACATGGAATACATTGTGTACTTTAACATGGCTAGGCAGCGCCAGCTTATAAGCTAATGGCCCCACCCTTTCCAGAATTTGGAAGGGTCCGCAGTAACGGGGCGCTAATTTGTCGCAAGAAGTCCATCTTAAAGTACTTATTTTTCGTTTAATCCTGACATACACGTGGTCCCCCACTCTGAATTCACGATAAGACCTCTTCCTGTCTGCAAAGACCTTATGTCGGTCCTGCGCAGCTTTCAAATTTTGTCTTATTCTTTTTACTTCAGCTTCTAGCTCAGCCAACATTTCTGGCCCCAACATTAATTTTGTCTCCGGACTGCCCCAGTTTATCGGTGTACGACACTGTCGTCCATACAGTGCTTCAAAGGGACTCATCTTTAGAGATTCTTGATACCCGTTGTTATATGAAAACTCCACTAGGTGTAGGTAATCCTCCCATTTATTTGGCTGCCGCATTACATACATGCGTTGCATATCCTCCAAAACTTGATTTACCCGTTCGGTCTGCCCATCGGTTTGAGGGTGATAGGCAGTACTGAAGTGTATTTGAGTACCTAGACCCGAGAATAAGGTTTTCCAAAATGCGGAGGTAAACTTAACGTCTCGGTCTGAAATCACGGTCTTAGGTATACCATGCAATCTAAAGATTTCCCTCATAAATATGTCTGCAATTTGCACTGTCTTGTAAGTGGATTGCACAGGTATGAAATGGGCAGATTTACTTAATCTGTCCACCACTACCATGATTGAATCATTCTGCTTCCTTGTTCGCGGTAAGCCTGTGATGAAATCCAAAGAGATCACTTCCCACTTCCATTCAGGAATGGGTATGGGCTGTAGTAGCCCCGCTGGATGCCGATGCTCCACTTTAACCTGTTGGCATTCTAAACACTTGCTCAAATATTTCGCAATGTCTCCGCGCATACCTGGCCAATAATATATTTTTCTAATCGCTGTAAGCATCTTTTGATAACTAGGATGACCAGCGTAGTTGCTGCGATGGTACTCGTTCAGGATCAACTCCTTGAGACTTGTGCGATTAGGAACATAGGTTTTTCCACGAAAAGTTAACATCTGTTCTTCATTTCTGTCATATTCATATGGCTTACCTTGCTCTTTATCCTCTTCCATCTGCTGCCATAAAAAAATGTATTCTGGGTCCTTCAGTGCCTCCTCCTTTAATTGTTCGGATAGCTGGCTTACAGGTTGGCTGAAGTACATTGCACAGATCCCATGTAATTTCCTGCTCAGGGCTTATGCAACTCGGTTTTATTTACCCTTAAGATGTTGTATGTCCATGTCAAATTCGCTCAAAAAGGCATTCCACCAGGCTTGCCGAGAGTTTAAATCGGCCTGCTTAAAATAATTAGTTAGACTGCTATGGTCTGTTTTAAGTACAAACTTTTTGCCCAGTAGATAATGCCTCCACACCCGGAGAGCATGCACTACTGCTGTAAGTTCTAGATCATAAGCAGAGTATTTTTTCTCGTGCTCTTTCAGTTTTCGAGACTCATAGGCTATTACCTTTCCTTCTTGTGTTAACACTGCACCGACTCCCTCCTTACTGGCATCCGTGCATACCTCGTAGTCCTTGTTGGGGTCAGCTACCTTCAGTACTGGTGCTGTGGTTAAAAGTTGTTTCAGCTTTTCAAAGCTGATCTGACAATATTTTGACCATTTAAAAGGTTTGCCTTTCTTTTGTAAGGATGTGATAGGATAGGCAATCCTAGAAAACCCTTCGATGAACCATCTGTAATATCCAGCCAGACCCATAAACGATCTGATATCAGCCACATTCTAGGGGGCCTACCATTCCAAGATAGTTTTAATCTTTTCGGGGTCCACTGCTATCCCTTCAGCTATCACAACATGACCCAAGTACTGAATTTCTGTTTTAAAGAAATCGCATTTGCTGAATTTAACATACAACTGATGTTTCCTCAGCATTTCCAGTACTATCCTGAGATGCTCCTTATGTTCTTCTTCGCTCTTGGAATAAATCAATATGTCATCTATGAAGACCAGTACAAAATGATCTAGATATTGATGAAAAATGCCATTCATCAATCTCATAAAAGTTGTTGGTGCATTCGTCAATCCGAATGGCAACACCACAAACTCATAATGCCCATATCTGGTACGGAATGTTGTTTTGCAAATATCCTCATCCTTGACTTGAATATGATGATATCCGGACCTCAAGTCTATTTTAGAGAACACCTTGGCGCCTCTCACCTGATCGAATAAATCATCAATTCTGGGTAGAGGATATTTATTTTTAACCGCCAGCTTTTTTGAGTTGTCGGTAGTCCATACACATCCGTAATGTTCCATCCTTCTTTCTAACAAAAAGAACTGGTGCTCCCCAAGGTGACACACTTGGGCGGATGTATCCTTTATCTAACAACTCCTGCAACTGCATCTTTAACTCTGTTAACTCTGGTATGCTCATTCTGTAAGGTGCTCTTGACACAGGAGAGGCTCCGGGTAGTAATTCAATAGTGAAATCTATTTCCCTTTTTGGTGGCAACCCTGGAATGTTTTCTGGAAATACATCTAGGAATTCTTGTACCACAGGGATATCTGTTATATCTACAGCCTTTCCCTTAGATTCAACATACCCTACTTGAATTGCGTACAACTGACATCCCTTACGGATACACTTGCTCATCTGAGACGCTGTTATGGGGCGTAATTGCACAGGATTTTTGATTCCTTTAATTTCTTTACGCGTACCATCAAGCGTTCTAATGAATTTCCTTTTCCTTACAGTCCACTATGGTCCAGTGTTTTTCCAGCCAGTCCATTCCTAGTAACACATCATACGATCCCAAGGGTAGAATATTTAAGTCTACTTGCAGCTGCTGTTCTGCAACTTCCAGTATGCAATCAGCAATTTTCGCAGTCACTTTTCGTTTTGCTCCGGTGGCTAGTTGAACTAACCAGGAGTTTTTAAATTTCTGTTCTTTTAAATTGCACTTTTCCACTAGTTTAGGATTTACATAACTTAAACTAGCGCCAGGATCTACTAAAATCGAAACAGGTTTAGATAATATAGTACCTTCCAATTCAATCATTGTGGGTTGAAAATCAGCCTGTCGATTCTCCAAGGCTGCGTTTATACATGGTATGTTTCGTGCCACGTCCCCCACTGTTGATGCCTCCTGTAAATTTGCCACAATTTCACTCTTAATCCGTTGTGGACAGTTCTTGTAGTAGTGTGCTTCCCCACAGCCCCAACACTGTAGGGGAGGTCTAGAATTCTGCTCCTGCTCAGGTTTTCTTGAAGCTTCTGTGGGTTTTTCTTCAGCTGGCCATTTGATCCTTTGATGGTTCCTATTAAACTGCTTGCTTCTAGCGTTCCGTCCTGCCCCTTTAAAGTGGTTGCTTTTACTGCTTTTGAAAGTATATGAATTCTTTTGATTTTTCTTGGTTTGCCAACTCTTCCCACTCTCCCCCTTGACCTTATACTGCTGGTAACACATGCGTGCTTTCCGGACATATTCATCCATAGTTTGGGGGTTAACAAACTCTATTCTTTCCCTCATGGGAGCAGGTAGACTGCTCAGAAACCGCTGCACCTTGGCTTTTTCCTCTCTGAGGTAAGGTACATAGCGTAGCAGGGACGTAAATTTCGTGACATATTCATCCATGGTCATCTGGCCCAGCCGAAGATCATGGAATTCCTTGGCTTTATCATCATAAAATCTCTCCGTTAAATACTTATCCTTGAAGTATTTCTGAAACTGTTCCCAGGTGATATCACGCTCCTCTAGGCTGCGTACATTCTTCACCTCCTCCCACCACAGAGTGGCTTTCTCTCGCAGCTGGTATATAGCTAATCTGGCTTTCAGATTGCTGCTATACTCATATACCTGAAAATATTTATTAATATTAATTAGCCATGCTTCAGCTGCTTTTTCTGCCTCGCCATCAAACATTGGCAGCTTAATCTTACGAAACTCCCCCTGCAGTTCAACTTTCTGTCTCTTATGATCCTACTGGTCAGATAGATTTTCCGATTCTGCCTCATTGTAATTATGGTTTTTTCTCTTGTGGGAGAAACTCTTTTCAATTTTCCTGGTGGTGTTGTTTCTAGTTTTCTGGTCCTCTGGTTCCGTTGATAACTCTCTTTCTGCACTGGGTTGCCGCATCTCATGATTTTGTTTATCAGATATACTCTTCAAAATATTTTCCTGATCTTGCAACAACTTTTCATTGTCTTTCCGGACTCCAATCATTTCCTCTTGCAACTGTTGTACTGTATTTAACAGAAATGCAGTTTGTTGCTGCTGTTCTTCCAAAAGTTAACTCGTTTTCTGGTGCTGCTCCAACGTAAGTTGAACCCACATTTCTGGGTTCATGACTGTTGGGCCTTGAGTCTCTTCTGGTTGCGATTGAGACATTGTCCCTCCCGTCATATCTTTCTGCCTCTACTCATTGCACTAATACATACACAGCTTTGTTAGTAGACCCTTAGACTCAAAATAAAAATAAAAAAATTACTAACAACACCGTTCGGTGTTGTAAATAGCTTGGTAACTATGTTGTATGTGTTGCACTTAACTCATTATTTACACATGGCATAATTATTCATATGTTATACATAAATCTATATATAAGTTTATACCTATATAGCGTATGCACCTTACCATCACAGAAATGATATTCCATTTTAACGTTACTATTTTACGAATATAGAATGCACTTCATACAACTTTAATTCACATGTCGAGTACACATTTCATCAAACATAAATTTGGTTTATCGGAAACATAACTCCGGCGTTCGGTGAAATCTTGGTGATCTATGGATGAACTTTCCGTATTCGTGTTTACGTGTAATGGTTGATATGCATTTACAATCCCGAGCTTTTTGGCACGGGATTCCCTCGGAACGAGGCATATGTGTCAACATCCGCAAAGTCACTTTCGCCCATCCACATTAACCTTCATGACGGGTGTAGTCCTGTCTCGATTTCCCTGGAGATTTTGCGAGGGAAACAAGGTTATTCGCTCCGGTTTGCTCGGCGACCTCTCGCTTGGCGCTTGGAGTTTCTCCATGGCGCGCGACGGTGAATTGCACTCGCATCGGCGATTCCGTCCTTAATTCTACTATATACGGGGGGAAGGTATGCGGTGCTCACCCCGCAACCTCCGAATTCGTCTGGGTTTAAACCCTTCTCCATCTTGTTATGTTTTTTTCCCTCGCGAGTTTCTATTCTACGATCCATATGTTAATATGTGTCACGGATTTCATTTGTTTGTATACGGGAGGGCCGAGAGTTTAGCTACGGACAAATACGGATGTGCATCAATTTTCTCGGTGAGGAACGGTAAGGTTCGCCGCTTTTTGGGTTGCTTGGTTCTTGCTCGAATCTTCGATCCAAAAGCCGTGCCCACTCTCGTATCTAACACTCCTTACTTGTCTCTTCCAGTCTATCAATGCCGACTTACGTGTAAACTAAAATCGTTCCGGCGTTTAAAAGGGCTTAGAAAGGCATTCCTTAACACGTTACTACTTTCATTTCTACTGATTGATCTCTATTTTATCGTGCTTGCGAGGTAATTACGTAACCCTGGCTTCCTCCTACGAAAGCTATCGTTTTTCCTAGCGACAAAGACTGAGTTTCAATTCCTTGTTACGAGTACCTCAAGTCAACCCCGAGGGTTCATTTGCAATCTTTCGACTTAGCTACTCGTTGTTTTTCGTTTTAAAAGTCTAGCCATGTACTCGGGAATTTATCCACCCCGAGCTAGGTTTTCAATTAGCGTAACTGTGCCATATAATATCTTGTAATATGTCAGGTATTTCCGACTCATTATTATGACGATTCTCGGGTTAGTAATCTTGGTATATAATATGTGACCTTCGGGACTACCGCGAGGAAAGCCCTCAAGGGTTTTGGTTCCTTCATTTTCGGTACTCTTTAATGTCTGTTGCTAATTCCATTTCACCGAATCACGGTTAAGTTTGCCTTTGTGTTTACATGGTTAAGAGGCGGGCACGTTTTCTCTGTTGTCATCGTATTGAATTATGTATATATTCTACATGTTGTCTCGAAATCGTTTAACGAGGATTTTAAATTATGTTTCTTATGCGGATTCTTTTAATCTTGGCTAAGGCTCACCTCAGTATTTGCATTAGCATTCGCTTTGAAGGTTCTAGATTTCGGTTTCAGAAGGAATTTGTTTATCCGCGTTTGTCTAAAACTATCGAGCCGAGTTTGTCGCTTCTCGGTGAGACACTATTCCGTCTTCACGTCTTTCTTTAATGTTTATTAGAAATTGCTAAGGTGACCGGTCCACTATTCGGACATCGTGTATAGTGTTATCTTTGCCGAGGGTTACTCAGGGTTATGGATTCGATAGAGATTCGATCCTTTTTCCACCCTATAAACCCTAATCCCGCACTCTTTCTCTTCGGTATTGTACTATTGGTAGTATTACGCATCGGCATGACGGAAGAAAATAAACTCTGTGAACTATTTGAAAGCAGTAGACTCATGCATGCATCCTGTTACCACTTCTTACTTTCGGTTCTTTAAGTATATACATGTTTCTACGGGGAAATAGAAATTTAAGCGATAAATAAATTTACACGGTCGATTTTCGATTTTTATTCTTCGGACTCTTAAACCCATAGAAAGTTAAATTCAAACACCCACCTATTCAATGCACAACTATATAATCTTTTCTTCCAATAGAAAACAAATAAATTCTTTCAATATGGTATAAACACATTCATGCAAAATAAATAATAGCTCTAACCTATTATTTACAGAGGCTAAGATGATATTATTCAAGAGTCATTTATCTCAGTATCTGTATAAATATCGAGAAAATTTGGGTACTTATCTCGAAATAAGGATTTGATTCTCAAAGGCGTGGTCCACCCTACCGAGCCAAGTGAGGCCATCACGTCTCGCACTTGCCCCCCTAGCCTTAGAACTGCGGGTTTAGTGCCACGGAGTTTCTACGATGAGGATATGTACTTGTCGTGTCCTCTAGAATTCTCTTCCGACTACACGCAGTGATCCGGCCATTCAAGGGTTTCTTGAAAGATACTTCCACCGGGTTTTCCAGCTCGAGACAAATGACTTTTCCCCTTTCTTGCCAACATTTCAGAACCCCCTCTCGCTCTCTTGGATCCCCATTTTATCCATTCGGGAGAGGGTAACTCGTTTTTCCCAACTGTCTCCAACCACTTCCCATTCCGAGAAAACTATTACCAACGACTTTTTGGATTCTCTTTTCCTTCATTGGTTTTTCCTTTCATTAATTCGAGAAAATAGAATAATAAAAAAATAAAATCTAAAAATAGTGATTGTCTCAAAATATCTTCATAGAGTCTTGTTTGTTCGGAAAAATAAAATTAAATAAAATAGACCAACTGTTTTTAACTAGTAAATACTAGTTACTTCCTTTATGAGGCTGTCACATCTTTACAACTTGTATTAAATAAATTTAGCTTCTTCTTATGTTCTAACTGAAAAGCTCTCATGTCAAACTATTGTAAATTATAGTATTTGAAAAATAAGTAAAAAACATCTATCTCCATAAATTAGAAAAAATAAAAAAGTCAAAAGCATCTCATTCCATAAATTTGATTATAAAAAAACATTCATTTCCATAAATTAGAAAAATAAAAATTCAACACATCTCATTCCATAAATTTGATTACTATACAACCCACAAAATCGAACTTTTACCATTGGAATATATTACGAGATATTCCTTTTATTTTAACAATTCCAACAAGAAATTTTACCATTAGAATATAATATGAGGTAATATTTTATTTTTCACAATTCTATGGTTGGATCAACATGATGTAGTCAAATGAAACACACAATTTTTATGGTAATAGGAATGACCATAAAATAATCATTTTCTTCATTTTTCTTGTTTTAGACAACTTTTAGTCTGCTATATTTATTCATCATCCAAAAGATTGTTCACTAAATAAAAAGAAACACATTAATTATGAAAGAATAGAAAAGAAATGGGTGAACAATGGGGAAGAACAAGATTTTCAACATTTAAATAGGGCTAATTTTTATTCCGTAGTTCATATGATTTTTTTAAGCCATACTTCTTTTTTAGCCTTCAAAAATTAAAGTATTTGGTGTTCTTACTATTGCAATGTATATCAAGAAAATGTTGTTGTTTTTTTGTAATTTTTTTAATTTTAACTCTATTTTTATTTGCACTCATTATGATTAAAATCTCTTCGGATATGAGTAATTACAAGGCTATTTATTCTAAATTCTACATCAAAGTTAATTTTTTACGATATTGAAATTAAAGAAATTTTGCTACCAATTATAAATTTCACCTCTGCCCAAAACAAACAAAAAATATAATTTTTCATCAAATCCTTTATAGATCTTAAATATTGGCATATTTGTTTGTGTATTGTAGCTCTCGAGCTTCACTAACATTAAACACACATAGATGACTAATTTTCCTACAAAATTTTCATTTGGCTTCCTCAACCAAAAGAAAAACACATACCATTTTACGATGCAATTTAATGAACTTGATTCTTGATTTGGTTGGACAAGAGTGGAACAAAAGGATCAAGGATTCCATGGGTAATGCTAACTTAGAATTAATGCATTCCCAAAAGCCAAAACTTTGGAATATCTTTCTCGTTGTCCTTTGTGTAACAAAGGACCCTATTTATGGAAAAAATCCATTGTCACTTGAGGATCTCACTTAAATATATGTATACATGTATGCCTTAATCTAACAATTTTTTTGTGTTAAAAGTCTTTTGGTATATTTTTTAATCACATTTATACAAAATTGTAATGTATAAAAAATTTTCTACTAGTTTAGTTAAGTCCATTTAAACACTAAAAAAGAATTTTTAAATAACAAAAAACCATGGTCTAAATTAAACCTAATTTTACCATGTTCTATTCCCAAAACTCCACACAATTTGTTTATAAAATAAATCCTACTTATTTAGTTAAACCCTCTGCTATAAAAACATTCCTACGTATTTAGTTAAACCCATTTAAACATTAAAAGGAATTTTAAGTAGCAAAAAACCACTATCTCACTTAAACTTGGTTTTACCTAGTTACAACACAAAACCTCCATCGGTAAAAAATCTCCATTGTAGTGCTTTGTGTCGCACACCGTTTGATTTAAAGGAGAAGCTGTAGACATGTTGAAGAGTGTGAGATGATAAAGATGGAGAAAATGGTGTAGTGTTGTGTCATTGCTTAATACATTGAATAATATTAACTGAGGATTCACTTTATAATTTTGAATATCTACTTGAAATCCATTTATAATTTTGTTTTTTAATTGAAAATTTACTTTTTAAAATCTATATCTCAAAAGTTACCTAATACTATGGAGCTAATTAAATTTCAGTGTAAGTCTCGTTTGGACCAGGGGAAAAAAAATGGTAAAGGAGACTATCCTTTAGTGCCTCTAGTTTTAAACAATCAAAATAAAAGAGAGAAAATAAAAAAGATGTCCAATGCCGAGAAAAATATCTATGAATCTTTGTTTTGTAGTACTTATCAACCAATCAAGACTAGAGAGAGCTTGGATTCCATCTATGATGCGTGGCTATTGTGAGATCCGGGACATAGAATGAAAAAGCGCCCAATGAGCATGTTTAAAGCCGACAACTAGTTCAATATATCTAGATGGAGAACCGAACTTGCTAACCCGGATAAGATTCACTCTATTTGAAATTACGAATATTCGAGTTACAAAGAAAGACTCACTCCTACATAAAAAAAAATGGCTCTCCCCATTCTCCCGCTCTCTTTCGCAGTTCTCCAATTAAAATGGATGAAAAAATTAGTAAGAAAATCTTAGCAAAGGAAACATAACAAACTTACAATATGAATCGTTGATGCAACAACCTCCATACTCTATTAAATTTTATTTATTGAATCAACAATCCTCATAGTAGCTTGTAGCGTAGTCTAGAATCTATATATGTCAAGGGGGACCGGATGTGAGACAACCTTCAATTCCTCGGTAATTTAAATTTTCAGAAATGGCCGATGGGACTAACGGCCCTTCATAGGGAATTTTAAGATATAATTTAAATTATTTCGAAACTTGTAAAAATCAAAATTTAAACTTTTTGATTATTATCACTTTTCCGATGTCTTGGAGGCCTCTTGAAGGGTGCGACGTGTTCAATTTTGAACATTGATGAGAGGGGATCAATCCTTCAACCCTTTTTGAAATTTTCTATTAAAATAAAATAGGTTTTTTTTGGAATGTTAAATAAATGTCATTGAATAACTAATTGATTAGAAAATCTTTTGCCATATAAAATAAAATAAGTTCACTAAAATAAAATAAATTAACTAAGAGATGGTCATTTTACAGAGCTATCTAATTTCTTTACTCTAGAGATCGGCGACAACTTCTTATTTTATAAAATAAAATAAGTTAACTAAGAGGTGGTCATTTTCCTGAGCCCATCTGATTTCTTTAACTCTAGAGATCGGTGACAACTTCTTGTTATTGATTAGTCTTTGAATAAGTATTTCCATGGACTCCTAGAAGGGACCGAAACTATTCCATAGCTGCACAAAGTGATATATATGTAGTCTTTTCCGTGGTTAAAGATCCGAATAACTCGAGAAAAGTGGGAAGCACTCTCCGAAATTGAGTTCTTCATCGGATCCCTATGTATTAGATTTAGTTAGGATCATGCTTACTTTAGATTGATCATGGATTGGGTTTGTTGAGGAAGTTGAGAGAATCTCTCAACTTCTCTCTCTAAGATTAGTATGAGTTCACCTATATATTTGATGTATCTAATTATTGCAATATAGAAAATAACTATTGTGTGTGTGAATTTTGTGCGTCATTTCTTTGCTCTCTCCGACTTTTTAATATGGTATCGGAGCGAACTCGTTGACTCGCTTGTGGAGAGTGGCATTTCTGCGTGGTATTGGAGTCAACGGAACAGCCATCATTCCGAGTGGAAGAGCCATCGACCCAATTTCTGCGTGGTCTTGGAGTCGGTGAACGACCATCAACCCATTCGATTGCCGATGATTGCCCTGAATTTGAATTGATCGAATTTTTCGAGTGTGGATTTCGGTTCGTGGATTTCTGAGTGCGGATTTCGGTGGGGATTTCAGATTTTAATTCAAATACACATCGTGTGTTTATTTGCCTCTTTTCTATATTAATTAAGGTCGTTCAACGAGTATTTAATTCAAACTTCGAGCGTGTGTTTGTGTGCTGATAGAACGTCTGAATGCTTTCGAACGTGTGTCGGTACGGTCTGTGTGATAGAATGTGACAACGTTGTGATACATACAACGTTGCATTTGTTTGTCGATCTTTGAGTTTGGTTGCCCGATTTCTACATTTGGTTGTCGATTTCAGAACATACACTTAGCTGAGTCGGCGTTTGCCAATTTCGTCGGATTGGTTTGCTTTAAATAATTTTGTTTCTCATTCGGTTTAATTGCAATCTGTTTTTAGATTTGCGGAGTTCTAAAATTAGCTTTTCTTTTGTTAACATGGAGCGACCTATTGTATTAGAAAAGTTTAATGGGTTTAATTTCTACACTTGGAAGGTAAAAGTTCGATTGCAAATGATGAGTAGAAATTTATGGAGTATTGTAGAAGGCTCGGGAAAAAACACCTACGAGATGCTCAACAATTAATGGCATGGGAAAAAAGAGAGGAAAGAGCCAAGTCTATCCTTGGACTATCACTTACGTGATTCTCGGCTACATCTTATTGACTTAAATAAATCTTCTATGACAATATGGGAAGAAATGAATAAGGTATTTGGGGGCACAAGTTGTAAATGCAAAGTTTTTCTTAAAGCTACAATTGTTTAAACTCCAAATGGATAGTGAGACATCATTGTCAACACACATAAATGAGTTAAGAGCTTTGATGAGACAGTTGTCGGAAATTAAGTCTAAAGTAGATGATGATGATGCAAAGGCAATCTTATTAAATAGCTTGTCTTCAAAATTTGATAATGTCATATTTACTTTAAGTCAAATGCCACATCAATCACTTGATGAAATGATAGCGAGCTCTTATGGCGAAAGAAAAAGAGGATAGGTGGCCCGGAGATCTGGTTCACATAATGAACTTGCACTCTATTCCAAAAGAAGGGTGAATAAAAGTAAAGATCGAATGTTTCTATTGTCATAAATATGGACATACGCATTCAATTGCAAAATTCGAGCTCGAGATCTTTTAAATGGACAATTGAAAAAAAGCGAGACTATGCAACATTTTCAAACAATTCACCCGATGCAATGTTTGAAGATTCTTCAAGTGAGGATGAACCTCCTGATCCATCTCTTAAAGCTGTTCTAAAGCATGTTTTGTGATTTGCAAGTGTGTGAAATATAGTGTGGAGTGCTATGAGAGTTGTGTAGAAGAGAACCAATTATTGAACAAATGAGCATTATTTAAATTAGTCGTTCTTGACGTCCTACGGACAGAGAGAACAATTGACTAATCTAATTGTGTAAATTTGTTATATGCTGATCTTGTTGTGCTACGGGCCAAGGAGCATCGATTACGAGGTTAGCGGGTCAAGTTGTTAGATTAGCTCTTGAACACATTCGGTGATTCGGGACCATTTGCCTAGCCAACGATGGAGAGCCGAAAGCGAAATCGAGATGGTGATTGGTCCATAGGATGGTTCATCACTTGTCAGCTCTATCGTGGAAGCCCTGACGAGCCGAGTTGTCAATCTTTGTTGATCTTGCAACGAGTTCATTATTCTTCGGTCGAAACAATGTATTTTAAATGGGTTGAATGGTAGCTCGAAAATGGTGGAGAAAAGAGCGTTTCCTATGAGATCTTAGAGTGGGTACGAGATGTTAATGAAGACCAAATCAGGACAAAGACACAAAAAGTTTAAAGTGTTGTAATTGTGATTAATTATATGTTTTGTAAAGTAAGCATTAAGGGAGGGTATTAGATTTAGTTAGGATCATGCTTACTTTAGATTGATCATGGATTGGGTTTGTTGAGGAAGTTGAGAGAATCTCTCAACTTCTCTCTCTAAGATTAGTATGAGTTCACCTATATATATTTGATGTATCTAATTATTGCAATATAGAAAGTAACTATTGTATGTGTGAATTTTGTGTCTTGCTACTCTCTCCGAGTTTTTAATACTATGGTAGGTAAAGTGCCCTACTTGAAAGTTTTGATGTGAAGGTATAGGCTTCGTGACAACATATCTACTCTTTAGGTTTAAAGGTTGGGAATTTTAAATACATAAGTTTACGAGATACCACGATTGCTTACGCGATAACGCATTTTGATTTATCTAAAAACACCGTCACGGTCATTAACCATTGAGCGAATGTTTGAATGCTATCTGGTGTTATTAAATTAGTTAGCATTCGACATACGGTTTCAGTTGAAATAAAAATATAACTCACAAGGATAAACATGTCCCATTTATAAAATACTTTTCGAAAAATTAATCGAAATACAAATTTCCAAAAATAATGGAATGCAACCTTCATACATATATACTCTCAAAATTATTAAAATTTTAACTTTTCTAATATCAATATATAAATCATCGCAATCTTTTTTAGAATTCATACATATATACTCTCAAAATTATTAAAATTTTAACTTTTCTAATATCAATATATAAATCATCACAATCTTTTTAGAATTTAAAGAAACAATTAATATTGTTTCTAATTAGTAATTCACAAGGATAAACATATCAACTTATAAAATAATTTTCGATTTCTCAAAATCATTAAAATTTTAACTTTTCTAATATCAATATATAAATCATCACAATCTTTTTAGAGTTTAAAGGAATAATTAATATTGTGTCCAATTAGTAATTTTTAGAGTTTAAAGAAAAATTTAATATTGTTTCTAGTTTAATCAATAAAAAATTAAATGGTAAGCATTGAAATAGTAGTAATCAGTGAAATATTTTTATTATTGAAAATTTTATAAATATAAACAATTATTTATTCATAATTTTGATATTTATAATAAATTGATGTTTATCAATATCTACTACCCATTTAATTTATATAACTATTTTATATAAATGTTAATAAAATTTTTGAAATTAACTCTATAGTATTTCTCAATATAATGTATTTTTAGTAAATTTAATTTTATAGATCTAAAACTTACTAAATTGCAATTTAATCCTAACTTAGAAACTTAGAAATTAGGTATAACATGATTACATATATTTTCAGAATTAAGTATTAGTAATTATATCATATGTCGATGCTAGTGGTATTTTGTGGTCCACATATGTTTAGTTTAAAAGGTTTCAGAAAAATTTTGATTTTTCTAGCAGATTTTTTTGTTATAGTCCATCCTAATATAAAAAAACAGTTGTCAAGTAGTGGAATTTGGGGTCTTTGAAAAGTTTTTTTTATGATGCTAAATCAATTTCCTAATATTAAAATCATGATTAAAATACTAAAAATAAAATAAGATTTTGCAATCCAAAAATTGCTAAATTCTTACTAAAAAAAATATATATTCCAAATAAAATTATGTCCTCCATAAACAACATCTCATTAATATATCTTATAATAAATTTAATTTTATAAATCTACACTCATTAAATTCTAATTAAATTATAATGTCATAATATTATCTTTCTAATCATTTACAAATTTTAATACCATAATTATTTCATAAATCAAAATATATATATATTAAAAAAATATCAAAATAATTTTAAAATATTATAAAAAAAATTACAAATTCTATTATATTAAAACTTTATATATTTATGTTTAATATTTTATTAAATAATTTTTTTTAAAATATATATACTTACACTTCACTTTAATATTTAATTTTATATTGAAAAAACCTACTAAGTATGTTCGGATTTCTTATATTAAAAAAAACTACAAATTATGATCCAGATTTATATTGAAAAAATTACCAAATATCTTTAAAATTTAATTTTAAAAATTAAATTGATTTTAAAATAGGTTTCAATTAAATAATCAAATATTAAAATATTAAAATTTATATAAATTTGAAAAAAATAATTATAATTAAAAACATTAATATTAAATGATATTTAATTTTATTATATTTTAAAAAAAATTATTTATAAAATAATTATTTAATTGCCGTGTATATTAAAACTTCACCAAAGAAATAATTGATATTACGTATATTTAAATTCATTATAGCTATTATTTAATATAACAAGTAACCCTCCCTTAACCCGACAAAACTTATTACGTTTGCTGTTTGACTATCAAAACCGCAACCGCAAACTAACTGTTCTAAAACCAGAAACTAAGTCACATAAAATCAATATCGCTGACATGACAGGAATGGTCTGACAATGATACGGCGGCTCAAACCTCCATTACCTATTTATTAATATGTATGCGTATGGACTACCTACACAGCTACCTCTGCCAACATTGTCACTTTAAATTTCCAGTTATACGGATAAAAATCGAGACATCGTTTTAAATTTATGGCAAAACTACAAAGAGAACCCTATTAATATTTTGTTGTTTCACCTAGCTACTTGAAAACCAGAAAACAAAGCACATCAAATCAATATCGCTGAACTAACATGAATGGTGTGTGAGAATGAAACGGCTCACATTTTTATGAGGAGTTGTTTATCGATATAACGTAATAGTTTGGATGATAGTTTTCCTTGTTAGAATTTGGTATTTCTTTTTTTTAAATTAAGTAGTTAGAGTGTTTAGATTGCATTTTTTTATGGTAAAAATAGATTAGCCTCATCACAAACTTATAAAACATTTAAAATATTGAAATTTAATAATTATAATCCAAATTTTTAAAAACTTTTACTAAATTTTTTAATGATCTTACTGAAATTATATCTAACTTTTTTCAGAAAGAAAAAAAGCGCTGATTTATATTATAAATATAAACAGTACATATTCAATTATCTCAACTGCAAAAGACCCTACAGCCAGAAAACCACAATCTAATGCCCAGTTTAAATTGCTCATTAGTTAATTTGAGCAAAAAAAGGATTAATTGGGCAGCCACATAACGGGACAGATCCTTCCCATACTTATAAAACCATCAAAAATTATCAAAAGGAGAAGTACAGAGATGATAGATTCATCCAAATACATCTCCAAAGGTGAGAAAGGAGGATAGAAAAAATGCCAGCTCAAGAAACACTATAAGGAGTGAACAGATAAGAAATGCTGGATCACTTGAGGAGGCAAATTGTATTGACAAAATATGTAGCAAGCCTGATTAAGTATGATTGCGCTGTTGCCCCAAAGCTCGATTGCGTTTTGAATTTTAATGAAATCAGGGTTACATGTAGATGGCCTCCCGCTCAGCTTGACAAAGAGAACCCGCTCGCTTGATATGTTAAACACGCTACGACTTGATTTATAGAACAGGCTCGCTTGATATCAGATATCTAACTTATTCTATAAGTTTTTTTCAAAAAGTGTAATTCAGTGCTGTAATGAGCATAAAGGGGGGTCAAACACACCAAATCCTCTCATAACCGTATTACCGTATTAATATTTAGCGTTGATTGACAATCAAAATAGCAACTACAAGCTTAATATTTAGCTAATTGACCTTCAAAATAGCAACTACGTGCTAATTTGTTTGAAAACCAAAAAACCACATCACATGAAATCGATGTCGCTGACACAACATGAATGTGTCTGACAATGATACGGCTCAGACCTCCATTCCCTAGACCTCCATTCCCTATTCATTAATGAAGTTGTCATTAATGAAGTTGTCTATTTAGGTAATAGAATAGTTTGGATGGCAGTTTTTTTGTTGGTATCTGGTTCTGTAAAATTCAAAAAAACAAGGTAGTTGCAGTGTTTGGAATTTATTTTTGAAAGTAAAAATAGATTCAGCACCATCAAAAACTTTTAAGACACCCAAAATACTGAAATTTAACACACCTTAAACAAGATTCCCATAAAAATTTTGTCAAATTTTTTCAAAATATCTACCAAATTAAATTCTAAACTATTCCATTTACTTTTTTTAAACTACGACCTCGTTAATATAATGTGTATGAGTAATAGAGTTTGGGCTACCTACACGGCTGTCTCCCAAAACATTCTCATTCTGAATTTCGAATTATACATATAAAGAACGAAACGTCCCGAGTACTTTTATTTTTTTGCTTTTTTTTAAAACATTAAAAAGTAAAAACCACATTAATGTTTGGCGGTTTCACCTAGATATTTGAAAAACGGAAAACAAAAATACGATCGACATAACATAAATGATTCGGCAATGATACTCGTTAATTCTAATTCTAAATCTAAATTTATATTCCAATCCTAAATCTAAATTTAGAGTTACAAGAATAAAGATGGAGACGGCATTCTAATTTTATCAAAACATAAAAAGAGAAAATGACAAGGCAACTTGGCCTACCTTGGCCTACTATGCAATGATGTTTTTCTCATTGAAATTGTTCAAGCGAGAATGTATTTGACTATGTATGCAACGTTTTTTTTCTTAAAAAAAACTTGGCCTACCTTGGCGTCGAGATCTTGATGCGGTACCACCGATTACGACCACATCAAACATTTGAAAAAAAATTGATCCTCCTCCACCTTCTCTTCTTCTTCACTTTGCAAACCACCGTGGTATACACAACACTCGAACCCAAACCAACCGAACCACGATTGATCCTCCTCCACCTTCTCTTCTTCTTCGCGCAAACCACAGGGTAGTATACACAACACTCGAACCCAAACCAACTAAACCCGATCATAGAAAGAGGGGGTTTAGTAATATAATAAACGTAAACGCATGGCTCGACATGGAGCGAGCAAAGCCTTTAACGAGACCACACATTTAAGGTGAAAGCAATTTAGGTGAATATGTAAGGTTCATTTTAATGTTTCAAAAAGAAAATCATTAGGTCAAAATTCCGCGGAGCCAAACGAGCGAAGCCACCCTGAGCAAATAATATTAATGACACGGACCGGTACGAGACAGATCTTTACCTTGATGGTGATATCTCTCTTGATTGAAGTATCAAAGAAACACTCAATCGATGAACTTTGCGAAACCATGCGTTTCTCGAAAAGAAATGATAAAAAATAGTTAAACCACTGCGGGACCGTATGCATACCTACGTGATACCTTTCTATAGATAATAACCTATTTCTATTTTGTAGATATTAGTAAACAAGGATAACCTGCACCTCTACTCCACATTCCAGTGATTACAACTGCAGCATAACACTCCGAAAAATCATGGATTCCATCTCTGATCGTCGACCCTCGGCATTAAATCCGACGAGAAAAATAAAATTGGTTTGTCCACCTCCAACTCACTACTACATGTGGGGGTGTTTTAAGACAATAGTTAAGACAATTTTACGGTGAATTGTCTTAATTAGAGACAAAAGAAAATTGTTTATTGTCTTAAATATTGTCTTTAAGCGGGTGTCTCAAATTTAATGTCTCAAACAATTGTCTCAAAATCGTTGTCTCAAACAATTGTCTCTATAAAGACAATATAGAACACATATTATTGTTGTCTCTATAAAGACATAAGCGTTATTGTCTCTCTAGAGACAATTTCATTTGTCTACAATTTGTCTCTGTAGAGACACTTTCATTTTTGTCTTTGTAGAGACAATAACATTTGTTTCTTTATGGATATGAAATTTGTGAGATCAAAAAATGTATTGTCTCTATAGAGACTATATGTCCATAATTCAAACTATTGTCTCTCTAGAGATGATATGAAAAAATATTTTTAAAAAATAAACAAATCATTTTAAATGTTATTTTTAACGTGGTTTCAACATTTCAAGTTCCCAAATAGTGATTTTAATTACCTTAAAATGTACGTTTTTTTATGGAAAGAAAAAAATAAATTCCATTTTTTTCAAAACTAACGATGATCATTTTTAAATCTAAGTGAATAAAGCAATTTCCCAAAACTTAACAATTACAGAAAGCAACCTTGAAAATAATAAGGCATCACACTTATATTCGTTTGAAAATAAATTCATGCCATTGAATTTGAACATACAAGATCCTCATAATTTGGAACTTCATTTCATGACTATTATGAGGTAAAGAAAAATGTACAATATTTCTCCATCTTACAAAGAGAGTTTGATCTACGACATATAAATCGAAAAAGGTTGAATCACATTAAATGTCGTGGAAAAAATAAATTCATATCCGGTGGTTAGCTCCACCATTTTCAACACCTTTGTATAATTGGAATTGGCTTCCTTGATAACAAAAAATAGCAAAAATGTATATGCACGCGAGATATACAATTGATTGCCCAATTTACACTTAATTCCGGTGCTATCATAAGGATGTTACGTTGTGGAGAGGATTATCCACATATATTCTAGTTTTCTTACATTTGGAGAGGAAAGGAATCGAGGCTTGAGTACGATTCTTGTCAAATCACAGGTGTTGTTGCACATTGTCTCTAGATACTTTATATTTAGAATTGTGCCACACATACGACTTGGTATCTCAACTTATGTCACCTGTTTCAGTGACAACTCCGAATTTGAGTATTCCTTTCCAATTCCCCCTCTTTCCATTTTAGCTCACAAATATGCACTTGATATCCCTCGCATTCATTCATATCTATGAAATATAGGATTTCAATATCTCACCAACCTCTAAATCTAATGCGAGGGACGAAAACCATCTTCATTTACAGTTGCTCTTGGTACTCCAAAACAAAATGCGCAAACATAGGTAGCAATGATGCTTAAACACGGGTCAAATGACTCGTTAATAATGCTAAATTTATTGAAATATGTTTTTCTGAGACCTCCTCTGCGATGTGATTTGAGCAGGGATGTGTTGTGCATATTGTTACATAGGAAAACCAACCCCCGGTTCCCGGGGAAGTGAATAGGTTGGCGGTGCGACCTCTAACACCCTTGCATAGAGAGCGGTGTGCGGGTATACTGAGAAAGTGCAATTCCCAATTCCCTATGATTTAATTAGATAAGCGCGAACTCTCATCCTCCAAACTATCAAGAGTAATTTCCCATTGTTCCTTGAGAGTTTCCATTTCGTTCTCAACAACATCTTCAAGACTGCACTCTCAACCTCCAAACAAACGTTTAAGAGTACCTTCACTTGTTCCTTGAAAGTTTCCATTTCGGTCTCAACGACATCTTCTACGCACACAAATACATGATCTGTCTAGTTTCAATATGCATAAACATAAGCAACAAACTCTCGAAAAAGGACAACATAGGTAAAGGAGGCTCTTACATTTTCCGTCTAATGAGCTCAGATAACTCGGACCCAACATCCCTTTCAACATGGAGAAGTGTTTCTTCCTCTAATGATTCTTGAGCTTCACATTTTGCCTAAAATATTGAAGATTACATATCTATGTAACTTTAAGATGGGAGGGCCTTTTCATATTTCGAAAAAAAATCACCACAAAGGAAACTGATGAACTCATTATACAAGCAAATATCTTTGCGGCTCGACCAACAAAATTTATTTTACCTAAATCTCAAGACTACAAAATCTTGCAAGGGCCATGATTAAATGAATCGAGGCGCGCGAGACATGCATACTTTTTCTTTCAACTGTAAAAATTCATCGATCGGATATTGAACCTCTGCATACGGTAGACGCATCTGCGAAAAGTTAAACCAATGTCACATGGCTGAGTGGAATTATAAAATTAGAAATATACTCGAGGTTTTAGGAAAAAATTCAAAATTAAAATTAGCCTAAGTCGATTATTAAATCTAGAGGATGTCAGCTAAAAGGTCACAAGTGATAAATATTAGAATGAGGGCGAGCAGGTGTACTTAAGAAAATATCTTGACAATACCCCCATCATCAAACGGTCAAGAATATTTCCACAAAATAGAGTCCAAGTTCATAATTACTAAACCATTGATTGGGGTTTGCCGTTAAACGAAGTTACTAATACTGCATACTTTCAGCCTAGCCGGGTTTACAAATATACTCCGAGTTACGGAGCTAAGGTGGGACTTCTAAGTTTCTTCAATTCCATCACGAGGAGGAAAACTAGTTAAAAATATATAAACGATATTATAAGCAACCATATATTACCCAAGTGTATAAACCTAACAAGAAATCTCATTTATTGTTTATTGTGTGATGTGAGGATCAGCGGTAACACGATGCCTTACCTTTCTCTACTAGCTATGGTTTTCATGCTGAAGTGTACCAACATCACATCACGATCACATATTATTAATAGGAGGCGAGAATGCATTGTGCAATCATTGCCGAACAAATTGGTGGCTCCCTTTCATCGATCTCTATGGCATCATATAAAGTTGTCCAAGCGTGCAAAGATTAATTTTGAATCATATTAAACTCTTTCAAGGATAAAATGGAAGTAGAGAAACCACTCCAATTTGCATTTTTCCCAAACATTCTTGGTTTAATACCTGGAGGAGACAATGGATATGGGTGGCGAACGATCTCTAGCAAGGGATAGATGTGGCGGTGGTGCGGTATACTAAAAACGTTTTCCCAAACATTATTGGTATAAAACACTGGAGGAAACAATGGATATGGGTGCTAATCCACCTCTAGCAATGGATGGATGTGGCGGTTAGTGCGCATCTAGAGTATACTAAGAAAGGTCTGGAAGGGAGAAGGCACGAATACATGAAAAGGCTAAAAATTTGATGAATATTGCATAGAAGGATTCCACATTGATCGCGAAATGGGCGATAGGTGTATTCAACCACGACAATTGTGTCGTCCTTGTCTTGTTGTAGCGGATTAGTATAAGTTTATCTTCTTGTTCTTGCATTGCTGATGGCAAGGAGTTTCTTTTTGAATCCAACGGCTATGATGAGGAGAGATTTGAGCGGATGCTTGTGTGAATTCACAGAACCAAAGGCAAAATTTGTTTACAATTATGTATTCATGGAAAAACTAGCGAGAAGCTAACGAGTCAAAAATACCTATTGGACCAATAGATGGGCTATTGCGAATCCTTTTTATGGGTCCAACGCCAGTCGGTCACACAGATTAATTGATCTACCTTCAAAATATAAGTAATTTCAATATCAAAAACTCCCTTGGACGCAGCCAACTAATATCCTCTGCTGGACAAGATTGACTCACATATTTGCTTTCGAAGTTGTTTCGAGGATTTTGGTAGATCCTTGTAAAGCATAGAACCCAACACAACTACGAGCCTCTAGAGATGGCATCCTTTGCGGACAAGATTGGCTCACATCATTGTTTACGAGGATTTTGGTAGATCCTTGCAAGCATAGGACCAACACAAGTTGCCTGCGTAGATAAAGAAAAAGACAAACCCTCATTCTGTAGCACCTTTCGATTGACATGATGCGCAAACCATTGATGAAATAGAAAATAGGCAAAGTTAATACTAAAATTGTGCCTAATCATGAACAAAGAGAGAAAAATATAGACTCCCAAGTATTACTGCGAACCAAAGCTAAACGATTCAACGACAAACACCCGGAAAATTCCACCAATTAAATTAGCGATCGCGAGAAAAATTCAATTCATGATGTAGCACTCCTAGAGAATATATCAAGGATAAAACCACATTTCAGCAAGACTACCTCATTGTGCATTACGAGAAAAGAGTTGTAATATTCCATTATATTGTTTACTCTTGCTTTCCACCACAATATTAGAGATTTCTTGAAAATATAGTGTTGCTTTTGTTTACTCAACCATGGATCCTTCGTTATCTCAAGTCGAGATAGAAGCCTCAACTACACTTTCAGTTCTATTGCGAAAGACGTGGTTCTTCTTTGTGAAGCCGATTTAATAGCGGTAGTACTATAATTACTATAAATGAACACGAGGCATCCCCGGGCTGGAAAATCCATCCTGTAATGGCCGGTGATGCTTATAACATGCCTTTGTATAGATACTTTGCTTCTACCCGAGATACGACAATCCTCTGTCGATATCTCTTTCTACTTCAAGACAAACCCACCCGGATCCCTCTCTTTCGGATAGAGCTCAAATAGATTGGGTTAAAAGGAAAGGGTTTAAATATTGTCATCTTGGATCCATACGGTTTGGATCTAAATCCCTTGTTCGACCTTACACGGACATAAAGTCCTTGTGCATAGTCGTGGATACTAGGCACAATCAGGTTTGCAAATGCGATCATAGGTGGCTTTGCTAGCCCCCTTCATAATGGACACCTTTTGGGACGGTCTATCCCGGATATTCTGTGTTGTTAGATGATCCATTCATCCATAACCTGCTTTATGGCTCACATCCACCCTCAAGGGTTTGACATGGGTCGAAACCGAGAGATTATTCGGTGAAAACCCTGCACGTGTCGAGGTTGGCAGCCCAGCGGTCTCCCACCTTTGCAGGCGTGCGGGAAACCGAGAGCCACGGGAATTGCCGAGGTGTACGAAGGAGACACTAAAAGTGCGTGCGGTTCCCATCACTTTTGATTGGAGCGGCATCCGATGCCCTACCAGCGGGAAAAACGGCTACAGTGCAAAGGTCACCCAGGAGTCTGGGTGGTCGTCGCGCCAATCCGGCCACTAAAGCCTATCGGCTTTTAGCTCATATCCATGGAGTCTTTGCGGACTCGACGACGTTTTGGCTCGGATTTTCGGCTTCCAAGTGAAGTTCTTGTATCATGCGCTCTTGCTCGGGGTGCTACACGTTCATAGAACATCGTGGTCGAGCACTCCCCGATGTCGGCCTTTGCCATCGGTGATCCATCAGCGGGAAGGAACCCTGCAGACTACACCACACCAGCGAGTGCGAACTCTCTGCAACTCCATCCACATCCTCTCTATTCCAGATTCCAATGTACAATCTTCTCCCTAGGGAAGAAAGCTGGAAAAAGCGTCGAGGTAGCCTATTTGGAGATGAAAGTTACATACCGGAGGCGAAATCTACCTTATGTTCCATTCGAGACAGTTTGATGATGATGGACAAAAGAAAAAGAATTTGTCCCTTACTCTACGGTGTTAGCAAATGCCTCTTGAGGGCACTAACACTTCACGGTTGAGCTGTGCCAACTTACAACTAGATCTCGAGTTCCAAAAAACTTAGATGATGCGCATAGATATGTCTTGAAGATCAAGACTCAAATTGGGGAAGAGCTAGATCTCTCGGAAAAGATCTTGACCCATCTTGAACTTCTAGAACATGAAGTTTCAGGATCTAACCAAAAAGCTCGGGGATAAAATAAAGACGGTTAGATGCGGTAGAACAATTTGCTTTCCTCAAAGCGCCCTCCTCCGAAAACTCGCGAGTGAGAAAAAAGCCATCACCGGATTGGAGCACATTTGATTCTTCCAAATCGGCTCTCTTTGATGATAAACCCGAAACTAAAACGTGCTTTTAGTTTTGGCTTGGTTTCTCAAGATCTTCCATCTTGGGATTTTGGGGTTGGTGAGTGTCTTGCTCATCCTCCAATAAGAAGAACGGGATCTGAGTCGAAGAATCTCAAGACTTCCTAGCTGTTCTCAAAGGGACCTTCCTTTCGACCAGCAGTTATACCGGAGGGTTCTTATTGTCCCAAAACTTGAGTATCATCCTCAAGATACGGTGCCGGTCACTTCTATTGTTCCTCCTCCAGAGCACCTTTCCAAGCTCCCCCGAATAAGATTATCGGGAGGCATGCAGAGATACCTCTGTTTTCTCTGAAACGTAATAACACGGAAAATCAGAGACGCTCGGCGTTACTCAGGAGCTAGATTGCTAGAAAAACAAGATGACTGACCATCACTGGCGAGAACAGTCGCCATGAAGTGTAAATACCTTCGATCGATGCGGCTCATACTTGGTGGCATTATGCAAGTCTTCTTTGCGAAAGAAGCAATCTTAGGTGGAAGTGGCTATCCCTCTGCATATGCTTGCTCTCAGAGTCCACTTTTGTTGGTACATCGAGTTGACCATGATCGAATCATTATCGGGATCTTTTTATGTCCAACCAACTTGGAAATCTTGCCAAACTTGATGAATATGCAAATGCGGCAATGGATCATTATGGGTCATGCATACTCGGATCTGCTTTCATCGGGCGTTATGTCTTGACCTTCCGGGCTCTGTCCTCGAAAGGCATTCATAAATACTACGGGATAGTATAGATAACTAACAATTTGCAATAAGAATAACTTATTTCTTAATATAAAAACATAAAGACAAGCCAAATGAAGCATTGGTTCACTCATGAGGTTGATGAAAAGTACACAAACTCCATTCCTAATATGTTTTCCTGCTTTGATTGGCATGAGGTTTACGGAGGTTTGGTGTTTACTCCTAGACAAATTTGGCAAATAGATACCCTTTAGATGCGGGGAAGGTTAATTGTTCCTAAAGATAGCCAAATTTGGCAAATAGACACTCTTCAAATACGGGAGAGGGCAATTGTTCTTTATAGAAAATTATAATATAAAGATATCCCCCGGATCATGTGTTTCTCTTGACTACACTTCTACGATCGGATATCTCGCAGTAAATTCTACAACCCCCTCGAAAAAAATAAGAGAAAAAATTGTAATACATTGATTCAAAAATTGAAAATTAAAAAAGCACCCGAGCCCAACTTCTTTGTTTTGCACAGGGTTCTCTTTTGCCCCTTGGGAAGTATTTTCTCCTTGCGTATTTGGAACTCGAAACTCGATGGTTTGCGAGACCTTTACCAACTTCCTAGTCTTAAAAACTTGATCTCATGAGGCTCGGAAATCCATCCAATTAATTTTTAGACTGTGAGACTAATAACTATGCTTCCATGTTTGCCAACTTCTTATCCATCTTGCTCTGTAACCATTCACACCACTTTTTCATGCTTGAAAAATGTTTCCAAATATGACGAAATTATTAGATAATGAAGTAGGAGATAGAGAAGTCGGGAATTGGGGGCTGATTCCTCGGTTGGCAATCGTGATAGTTTTAAACTACGGTCTCCCTCAAGTCTTAGAGGATCCTACGCAAAGTCACGGGATTTGAATATTGGGACGCAGCTCGATATTTTCTTGATTTTAACCATTTCTCTGTAGCGTGAGGCTAAGAGCAAGAAAAAGTTTGTGGAAGGCCTATATTGGCCGACCGAGAAATGCCATATTAGATTAAATGATGAGAAGGATATCCTTGTCTAGTCTAGAAATCCTGTCTTGGTGGCTTACATTCCAAGGTTATGTTATAAAGTCTTGTGTGAAGAAGCTCACAAAGGAGAGTAGGTTTTCAAGTGGAAAATATTGTGGAAATGAGCCCCACTAAAATCAAAGTATATATGTGGGTGATGCTTAGAAACAAAGCTTTGACATGGGATGCATGCAAAAGCACGAGTCGAGATGGTCGGGAGTGTACCCTCTGCGAAACAAGATGGAGAATCGACGGACTGACTCATTAAACATTTGTCCTTGAGCTTGGCTTAGGTGTGGGCGGGTATGAAATTTAGTATTTGGATGCGGTGATGGATTGGCAAGGACCTTAAAAAATTGTTTGCGGGACAAAGAGGCAGCAGCTTTCAGGGAGGCCTCCTTTATTTGTGGTAGTGTGGGGTATCCAGGTTAGCGAAATGCAAATTTATTCCATGAAAGATGTGTAACTTCACAAGCTGGCTCTATGAGAATTCAATAAATGTTCACGATGTAGCAGACAGGTGCGGCATCCCAAGTTTGCCTCATGCTCGTTGGACTTTGAGCATGGTGTTAATTGGTGTACACCTTTTGTCGAGTTAATTGGTGTACAACTTTTGTTAAATATGTGACAGCGTGTACACCAAAGAAAAAAAACTTTTTACTATTTTGTTTACGATTGTAAATTCACAAAATGCAAAGCGGAGACAATGAATAATAAGTGCTCTTCGATGGGAAATGGGACTCATGATGAGAGCTAAGGCATTTCTAAGTCACCTCATTAGGCTTATACAAATCAAATTATTTTAGTTACATTGTGATTTGTTAATGGCTAATATTCATGAAAAGGAAACCACATAAAGTTTTCCAACAGCAAGAAATCAAATGTTATTTTGTTTTGAGATGAAGGATCTAAGGTGAGTTGCATTATTACTATGACATTCTAATGACTGGGAGATGTGCATAATTATAATTATCAAAGCATTGTCTTATAGCAGAATACATAGGTTTGTATTGTCTTATACTGGTATTGTCTAAATACGGATAGATCGAACTTCGAAACTGTCATATGAACTTTGAAGAAAGCTTTGCACTTGTTAGATGAGATACGAGTTAGTTAGGCATAGGCGTGAGATTTACTAAGTGGAGGTCAAAAGTGCCTTCTAGAATACAAGCTTTGCGAGGAAATGTATATGAATTATAGCTCATATGGGTAGAAGCAGGGCTCATAGAGCCTTGTATACAAAGCGTGATGACCAACCGAGGATAACTATTTCGAGACGCATCGGATTGTCAGCAAAGTGAAGGATGAAATATTGAAGCTGCATCTTATATGTTGATGGCATCATTTCCAATGAATCCAACTTCCAAGAATGACGGAAGTGATAAAAGATAGAGCTTCTGCATAAAGATTTTGAAATGATAGCTCCAGTGTATTTAGATTTTCCAAGTTAAGTATGTAAGGAAGATATTGAAATTTGAAACATATTTGACATTGTTGATGATAAATACTGCAACAACTCCTATTAGAAGAAATGGATATGAAGTTATCGACTCTTAAAGACTCGAAAGCTGGTCGATGCAACACTTTACCACGAGTAAATTGGCGAAGTCTTGTTTATCTTATCACTATTTGATCGGATTCGGAGGATATGTATTGTTGGTGGCATGATGTCTCCATGATTGTGGCTCCTCTGACAGCTATTCATTGGAAGTCGAGCAACATGGTTTTAAGTATGTGCACAAATATGACACTAGTTCGCTTGATCTCACACCCATTTATAAAGGATTTTGTGTTTTACATGCACCAGACTAAGACGGTCATCATCCCTTATATCGGAGAGCGCAAGAACAAACCATGAAGATTGACTTGATCTATTTCGGGTCTTAGGAGTGCATAGTATTTTAAACTAGCGCGGTGACCGAGACCGGCTCCCACCTAATAAAGCCGGATTTCAAACGAGAACCTGATCAGAGGTGGGAGCGGTTAGATCTCAATGAACCGGCTTTATTAATAGAAAAAAAGCTGACTTTTAAATATTTAAAACCATAATTCCAAACCAATAGACACAAAATATGCAAAGTTTGTTCATATATATACCATTTAAAGGTGAATATGTAAAAAATGGCACCAAGTGCGATACAGCAAAACTTTCCTATTGTCGATGGGGCCTAGAAATGGAAAATTCTATATAGTATCCTGGTTTGAGTTCTCTCCACGAGTCTAAACTAACATCCGGTTTAGTCAGAGAAAATAAAAAGCTTGCCCAATTGCTCACCCCAAATACAACAATATGATTAGAACCCAGGATAATCGATCACACATCGTCGGTTGTTCAAGCACTCGATGAGGGATGTCATTCAAATAACTCAGGGATGACTCAAACCAAAGGAGAACATTTCTAAATAGTCATTAATGGTGCTCTAATATGCCTATAGATAAATAACATGGAATTGGCCTCTCGGCCTGCACTTGCCTATAGTTGAGAGAGAAAGAAGAAAGAGACAAAGAGGTCGATCATAGACTACGGTAACTTGATGTTCAAAGGGCAATGTGTGAGTTTCGCAACTTCTCTCGAATTAGAAAGCGAGAAACAAATGGTCGAAAAGAAGCATTGAAACATTGATAATCAAAACAAAATAAAGAAAATTTTTGACACAGCAGACGGAATGATTTACTTGCTACGTAAATTTTTGAGATCACAACTGTAAGGAGGCATAGAAATATACAGGCAACTTGACGGGGACGACACTGATTCGAGTCATTTTCAAGTTAATGCATACAATAATTTTATCATTTTTTCGGTCTAGAGTACCAAGCTAGAAGTCGGATTTAGAATGGAAGAGGGACAAATATCCAACGTTACAAGCCTCCGGAGTCGGCTCACCAACACCTCCAAAAAGAGAGAGAAAAAAAAGGCCAAATAGGTAGCCTAGACACGTATCCATAACACACATTCGGTCGATGTGTATGGGATGATAGAGACTTGAGTGGAGAGAGATGAATACTCTCGCGGATTCAGTTGGGCACAACCCATTCAAGTGAGAGTCTAAAAGCGCGAGACAATGAAAATAGAGACCCACATTGATTCGGTACATCTCTTATGGAATTTTTCCTTTAGAGAAGAGATATCGGACATTCTTAACTATGGTACCCAGATTTGGTATGTTGGCTATTCGGCTTGGTTGGAAGAGAAGTGATGCCTCGTACGGTACGTGAGCTTTTTAATATCACAAGTATTTTTCGGTAACAGCCTAAAAAAATCCACCTAAACACTTGATCTTGTCCAAAAATTGTAAACACCTAACCATTGAGGCCACATTGGAGAAAGGAGTCATCAAAATACGAGTTTTAATGAAATGGGTACAAAAATTCCTTCTTTGATCTTGGTAATATACTTGATTTCCCTGGAGGGGAAAGAGAGTGGGGATGAAAAGCGGAGATAAAGGCTGAGTCCCAGGGATACGATTATAGACACGGATAAGAACCTTTGAAACCTTGCTTCTGATGCATGATGAAAAGGAGGTAGCAAATCCAAGTGAAATACTAAACCCTTATCCTCTCTATGAATCAATCAACATTTTTTCACTCTACGATAGATGTTATAGTTCGTGTTCGATTTGTTGCTCCTTATTTATTAACCGTGCATTGAAAATTAAATAAATTAAAAAATGGCAGTTCCATGTTTAAGACTTCTTCATGAACTGTTTCTTTAACTGAATTTTGTGATGTAATCTCCCACTTCACAGTTTATCAAACCATCATATAATCTTGTTATTAGCTCGGATTTCTTCTTGTTATAATATTAAACGTGTCCCTTCACTTTGCATCCCGGAGTCGCCTTTCGTGTAGTGCAACGGGACAATGTTGGCATTGCGTTTCCCAAAGGAAGAAAGCAGAGCTTGATATCACATTGAGCTTCTATAAATATAGAACTCTTACTCCTGAAACATTCAATGCATTATCGATACATTATCAATGCTAGGACTCTGTTATTCTAGTGTTGCTATAAAGTAGGAGTATTAATTTCTTACTCGATGATAATTTAAATGCTTGTATTTTTTCGTATGCACGATTTTGTTCTCTTAATCTTTGTGGGTGCTACCACCACTATAACGGTGGGAAGCGGGCATGTACGGTACTTAATATGTCCGGTCTTCACGGGTAATTAAGTATAGGCTTGAGGAGTAGGTTACGATCTTTTGTTTGCGGGAATAATGAAACCAAAGACCTTATCGACAATGGAGTCAAGGACTTTGTAATACTAGAAGAAAACCAATTGGATTTAAGCCTTAAACAATGGAAATGAAATGGGCGGAGAATTTAAAATATACCCCACTTGGAGAGTAGAGGCACTCGGAAAAAATGACTCATATGAAGAAGAGTATAATAAGAAAAAGGGGAGTATAAATTCGATGGATATCGTTGAATCGGATAATGATAAATGGTTGGAAATTGTGAGTAGTTTTGACATTAAAAAAAATGGAGAGATTGTGAGTAGTTTTGACATCAAAAAAATGGAAAATGACAAGTGCTCTCTAGGTACATGGAGATTGATGGCGAGGCTTGATGCGAGGCTAACGATCTTGTATTTCAATAGAATTAAGTGTATGTATGGAGAGAATTACTTGAGATGGAAAATGACGGAGATTATACTTTTAGAGTTATAGCTTTATTAATACAAGGGACATATGTTATTTGTTGGATTTTACAGCAAGTAAAAATTAACCGGTGACATATAGAACTATAACTAAAAATATTGATTGTGGTTGTAATAATAAATAACGAGTCCAACAATAAATAAACAAATAAACAAAATTGTAGTGGTACAATAATAAATAAATTAATACGAGAATTGTAGTACATCGTCGAGGAAGAAAAATGGTTGTAGAACAAGAAGTATGATATTCACGTTTCTCCTAAATGATTCACATGAAATATAAAGGATTTTGTGTTTTATGCACCAAACTAGAATGTTCATCATCCCTTATATCGGACGCAATAACAAACCATGAAGATTGACTTGATGCATTTGAGTCTTCGTGTTATAGTATTAAAAACTAGAAGCTGAGTGACCAGACCGCTCCACCTAATGGCTTGGATTTCCAAACCGGATAACTACATCTTGTATTTTCCGTATGCAGAGTTTGTTCTCTTCGTACGTGGGTGCTACCACCACTAACGGTGGGACCGGGCATGTCGGTGCCAATACCTTATCCGGTCTTCACGGGTAATTAAGTAGGCTTCATAGTAGGTTACGATCTTTTTATTTGCGGGAATAATGGCAACAAAGACCTTATGCGACAATGGAGTCGAGGACTTTATAATGCGAAAACAGCAATCGGATTGGGGGAAGAATGCACGAAAACTGTGGGAAGTTATATACAATAGAGATCGACGCTAGCGGGTGGAGGGCGTTGGAGGCAGGTCATACGACCTCCTCTGGCCTCTTGCTAAAAATGTGTCCCTTCACGCATCCCGGGGTCGCCCTTTCAAATGTAGTGCAACGGGACAATGTTGGCATTACATTTTAAAGGAAAAAACTAGAAACGATATCACATTGAGCTCCTATAAATATAGAACTCTTACTCACAAGAATTCAATGCATTATCAATGCATTATCAATTCTAGGACTCTGTTATTCCTAGTGTTGTTATAAAGTGAGTATTATTTACGCATTGAGGAGTCTCCATGGCTTACTCCGGTGATAATTTATGTCTTGTATTTTTCGTATGCACGAGTTTGTTCTCTTCGTCGTAGGTGCTACCACCACTATAACGGTGGGAACGGAACATGTCGAGTACTTAATACATATCAGTCTTCACGGGTAATTAAGTATAGGCTTCGAGTAGGTTACGATCTTTGTTTGCGGGGAATAATGGCAACAAATACCTTATCGACAATGGAGTCAGGACTTTGTAATACTAGAACCAACCAATCGGAATTGGGGAAGAATGCCTGGCTTGTGGGAGGTTATACAATATGATCTTACATATATTAGACATATTTTACAAAATCTTATTGGAACACATCTCAAAATTTGGATGTGACATTGTTTTGGTAGAGAAAAGCCTTTGAATTTTACTTTCTTCAAATACCCTACTTGTTAATTTCTATGAATAATAAAATCTATATTTCCTCAATAGTCTTGAAAAAGATGCAACCAATGAAAAATTTGAAGATATTTCCAACATATCAACCTTCCTAGAAGCTCATAGCAAAAAATAGCAATGTGTCACTCAAGGGCTTAAGAAAATTTAGGCACCATAGAAAGACTTAACTTCTATTAAAATGATCAGCCCTATTAAATTATACAAGCTCTTGTGTTACATTTAAAAATGATGAACATAATGACTTGAGTCAATTCAACCAACTATATAATAATCTTCTCAATAAATTTTGATCCAAACTTTCTATTTTGCATATCACATGGAAGAATCACTAACAAGAAACTACTGCTACAAAAATTTCTCCATCATAAGCTATTTTTACGAGGAAGGAAAGCGAAGCGTTTAGGAAGAAAGGCAGAGAAAAGCTTAAATACCTTGATCTAGGGCTTCCATAAATTTATTGAATTTCTCAACTTGTGAACACCAGTGCTTGTTGATCGGAGGATGTTAACCAGTTATATAAAGCCCTAACTCCAAACTAAACCTTGAAGCAAGCTTGCGTTGTACCCTTTCGCTGAAAATTTGGCGCGGAAATAATATTTCCCGCTCTCCATGAAGGAATCACCGTCCATTTGTAGCTGACTTCATTTGTGAGGAAAAGCTTTGAAAAATTCAACGTAACGTACTAGGAGGAGAATATATGATTAAACAAGTAGTATTTGGAGAATAAGTGCGCGAGAGCAAGCTTAGCGCCTCCAAGGGCTAAGAGCTCAACCACCGGATTCGGCCTACTCTCAATTGGTTTAGCGAGAACGGGGACAAAATCAACAAATGATCGACACGCGACACAAAAGCTTAGATGAATATACACGATAACTTCATGTTGACAAAGGCAATGGCGATTAAGCTGCAAGGTAAGACATACCCTGATTTTTCTTGAATCAAATTTTTAACTCTGAGATATAAAAGACTGATAACTATATTCCGTATTAAATAACTCTACCACGGAATATGTGTTTTGGATTTCAGTTATAAAAAAGAGGGTCGATTTACGCATTATTATATTAAAATATTTCAGTATAACTGTAAGTGGTGCATGTGTGATTTTATTTCATGTTTTAATAATAAAGTGTCAAGGAGTTTACTTAAGAGCTAGTATAGTAAGGATCATTCAGTTTAATTCTTTACAAAAGAATTCATATTTTAAGTGATACAAAATTTATTGTGATTCTTTTAGGGTTACTAGTTGGTATTTTAGTTTTAATTTACTATTGTGTTCTGTTGAAGACAAAGAAAGGTAAATATGTAGTGCGAAAATGTGTGACCTCTTACAACGTTTAATACATTTAGTGAGTGGAAGAAAATATTCTTTGAAAAATGAAATGAACAATAGTTCATTTTACTAAGTAATAGACACATATTAATAATATATAAGATATATATGATAAATATAAGGGAGCCATTTGTAACACACTCCCCAACCATTTTATGTTATGATTGATTATTATACCTACTAGAAGATTGATTGCTTGGTAATTTCTTGTTGGTATGTCCACCATATAAGTGTGTGTATGTTATCATATGCATATCATATGGATATGTTAATATTATATGGTTTATTATGCTAAAGCGTGGATTTAATGATTAAGCTTATGATTAGCATTAATATTGATTAAGCTTGATAATTTTTTTAACTATAGCCTTATGAATAATTTAATATCAAATTAATTTTTGGCCCTCTCATGACTCTTTTACTTTGATTAAATAACTAAAATCACTTGATTATTTATATTATTAATTCTTATTATTTGGGTTTGTTGAGTTTCAGGGGCTTGAGGAGAGAGGAATAGAGTTGAAAGAGTTTGGATATAAAGATTCTCTAGGAGGATAAGAGAGGTATTGCTTCTTGATGAGTACGAGCACGTGGTTTGAAAACATATGGGTGGAAATTAGGGATTGGGCACGAGGGTAAATGAATTTGGGGAGGTTCCTGACGCTAGGATGTTGGAAAGGTTGTTCCTAGTTGGTTGGGTCCTGAATTGAAAAGTCGGTGGGCCATGAATCTTTACCTCAATAGTTGCATGTACCATCGTATCGATTAATAGCATGTATTTGCTTGGTTTCATGATGTCAGTGACATCATAATCGATGGATGTAAGTTAGTGTCTGACTAACCTTGTCAACCTCGGTTGGACCATTCCTCTATTCTCCAAACAGTTCTGAGGGCCGGGAACCTTTGAGGTTTCCGGAAGGCACGATTAGAGGACTTGAGGTGTGAGATGGGGCATATTTTTCCTTCCGATGCCGAGGGTGTGGGGCTAGTGATCCATCTCCACCGGGTTTTGGTGCTTTTCTTTTCCCAACAGTCGGTCTGCGAGACCAAACCCCCATATTTTTGAGTATGTAGATCTAGTATGCGGGTACGTGTCTCGTGTTGAGTTGAATGAGATCTTTTGATTTAAGCATTTATTGATGGTAAATTTGCTCAAAGGCTTTATCGATGGAGGTAAACTTCTTGATCGGCAGAATATGTCAAAAAAAGCGCGGATTTATTATGAAGTGATCATCACAGAGTTTTGATCCTGAAGCATCTCATCATTTTTTAATATTCCTAAACCCGAGGTCATCTTTCCCTCGACCTTTTGCTTGTGGAGGAAAGCGCGAGTACTGGTTCCAGTTTGCATGGAAATGGAGTGTCCGGCCGGTTCCGGGTGTGCCTACAAGAAGGGAGTGACACGATATTTCTGAGGCAGTGCGAGGACATGTTAGAGTGCTAGAAGCATACAAAGATGTTCCAAGTGCAAGTGCACAATGTGTCCTAAGGAGTCGTGAGGGTACCGGAAAACATAACGAGAGCACTAGGTCAAAATGCGTCAAATGCAAATGAATAAGATTAGCGTGACGAGCGTGGGCGAGTTCTAAGGTGTCTCGAGGAGGGAGTAACATGGAATGATAGACAGTGTTAAGTCATGTTATAGTGTCACGGTGACATGCATCCAAGATGTGCCAGGTGCCAAGGTGTGCCAACATGTGCTAGGAAGTGTTAGGGACTGTCAGGGAAACACAAGGGAGCATTTACGTTGAATTGCCAACATATATGGCTAGGAGCATTTAAAAAATGTAAGGCTAATTTGACTTCATGAAGAAAAGAAACCATGCATATATGGCTAGGTTGAATTGCATCATGTGGAGTTTCCAAGAAGAGGCTCACACGCAAGGTGTGGGAATAAAGGTTTATTTTCTCTAAAATAGTATGATGCATAGAGAGGCTAAAATAAAAAAGGATAAGGTGTATAAAAATATCAAAAGGCCCTCAAGTAAGGCATCGCTTCCTAGGCTAGATTAGAGCTCTAGGCATCCTCCAATTTTGAACAAAATACGATGGTGGAATTTCACATAAATTGATGCCCTAACTATCACACCAAGAGGGAACCCTTGATGCTCCTTTGACTTGAGGATTTCTTGAAGGTTTGCACTTTGTAGTTCATCATTCAAAACCTATTATCTTAACTATAAATGATCATTGGATGAGCCTTTACCATGGTATATCTCCCAAAACTTAGTCTCTTATAGTATTTATCTCAAAAAACAATGCATGGAAAGTCACCCTAGATTCTCCCAAAGCTCATACTTTAATTGAATTTTTACTTGCTCACTTTGAAGCCTAGTATAAACACGTCAATCACAAGAGAGGGATTTTGGAAGTTTTGATCTTAGGCATTCATCATTTTTTAATATTCCTAAACCTGAGGTCATCTTTCCCTCGAGCCTTTCTTGGAGAGTCCTTCTTTTGCTTCTAAAGTAGGGAACCTATTATCTAATCCTCTTCTTTGAATGGGCATTGGAAATCACATTCTGCATCATTATTGGTCTCATCATTCTAGTAATTTCCCTGTACCGAGACTCCTCCCATCAGTGAAAGTGCATAAAGAGCGGGGGAAATTGAATGAGGTGACAATGGGTCCTTCTCCCATTGTTTCTACTTGATCTAGTAGTAGTCCCTTTGGAACCCCTTCTACGACCCTTGCTAAATTAAGTGCTAACATTTTTCAAAAAAAAAGTATAAAACAGATGGCTCATTTGAAAAGAATAAATCTAGGCTTGTGGCAAAAATTTTTACACAAAAAGAAGGGGTCTATTATGAGAATACTCTTTTCCCCCATAGCAAAATGGGATACCATATGGACATTCTTTGCCCTATAAGCTCAAAAAGTTGGAAATTCCATTAAATGGATGTAAAAACTGCTTTCTTGAATGGAGATATGAAAGAGAATGTTTTTGTGTCCCAACCAGAAGGATTTTTTGTGAAGGGTTAGGAACATAAAGCATGCAAGCAGTAAAATCCTTGTATGGCCTCAAGAAAGCACCACGAGCCTGGTATAATAAGGGGTTAGGGGAATAGGGGCTTATGGGTTAGAGGTTTAGGGTTTAGGGGAATAATGTGTTAGTGGTTAAGGGGTTAGGGATTGGGGGCTTAAGGGTTAGCAGATTTAGGTGCATTTAGGGGCATAATGAGTTAGTATTTAAGGGATTAGGGATTCGGGTTAGGGAAATAATGAGTTAGTGGTTAAGGGGTTATGGATTGGGGGGTTAGGGGTTAGGGGATTTAGGCACATTTAGGGGTTAGGGGAATAATGAGTTCGTGGTTAAGGGATTAGGGATTGGGGGCTTAGAGGTTAGGGGATTTAGGCGCAGTTAGGGGTTAGGTGAATAATGAGCTAGTGGTTAAGGGATTAGGGATTAGGGACTTAGGGGATTTAGAAGTTAAGGATTTTAGGGGTTAGGGGTGAGGGGTTAATGGGTTAATGGTTAAGCGTTAACAGTTTAGGGGTTAAGGGGTTAGGGATTTAGGTGTTAGTGGTTTAAGGGTTTAAGGGTTTAGAGGTTTAGGGTTTTGGGGGTTACATGGGTTAGGGTTTTACGGGTTTAGGGGGTTAAATGGGTTAGGGGTTGGGAATTAGGGCTTAAGGGGTTAAGGGTTAGATGTTTAGGGTTTACGAGGTTAAATGGGTTTAGGGGTTTAGAGGTTTAGGGGGTTAGGGGATTTAACAGTTAAGGATTTTAGGGGTTAGGGGTTAAGGGGTTAAAGGTTAAGGGGTTAGATGTTTAGGTTGTTAAATGGGTTAGGGGTTTAAAGGTTTAGGGGGTTAGGGGATTTAGCAGTTAAGGATTTTAGCGGTTAGGGGTTAAAGGGGTTAGGGGTTAGGGTTTGGGGGTTAAATGGGTTAGGTTTTTAGGGGTTTAAGGGGTTAAATGGGTTAGGGTCGGGAATTAGGGTTTAAGGGGTTAGGGGTTAAAGGTTTAGAGGTTTAGGGTTTAAGGGGTTAAATGGGTTAGGGGTTTAGGTTTTAGGGGGTTAAATGGGTGAGGGGTTATAGCCATTTATTAGGTGAACAAGGCATAATATAGTTGTAGTAACAATAACTTGGTCAAGTTGTTATAGTCAAGGCAAGACTTGGTTGGGATCCCAAGTTCCAAAAAATTAAGGGTAATTGTGAGGGCATGAGAACTAAGGAGTGTCAGTGTGTGCCAAGGAATGAAAAGGCATGCTAACACATGCTAGAAAGTGTCAATGGATGTTGAGGAGTGTTAGGGAGTGCCAGGACATTGCAAGGGAGAACTAGGTCAAAAATGCATGGAAATGAACGAATAAGAGTGTGTGCCAAGTAGTGTCAATGAAATCCAAGTGTCTCAAGTATAAAGTGTGTTAGGGGAAGGCCAGAATAAGACTTGTAGGAGGTAAGCCTATGGTTACATAAAGGGTTGCACAAAGTAGTTTCAGACAAAGGGAAACTTTGGGTTGGGTACAACATTTATTTTCCAATGACTTGGTTGGGTTCCCAAGTCGCAAAAAAAAGTAAGGTTATCTATGACGGCATGAAAGCTAAGGAATACCAAAGTGTGTCAGGGAATTCCTAAAATTACTAACACATGTTAGGCAGTTCCAAGGCATGATAGGTATGCCAAGATGTGGCAGGTGCTAGGGTGTGGCATGAATACATGCTAGGGAGTGTGAGGGCCAAGTGTCAAGGAAACAAAAGGGAGCACTAGTTTAAAATTCATGGAAAATCAATCATTAAACTGGTACAAAAAAAATGATTTTATATATTCACATACAGGACAGTCACAAGATATCAGCAAAATCACATACTTATCGAAATCCTCAACCAGGAATATGCTACATTGCTTCTTAATGTGCTTTCAACTAGGTAGGCATCAATGACAATCATTACAATGGGTTAAGGGGATATAAGAGAGAATTATGTAAGGAGTTCCTTCTAGGTAAAGTCCATAGGTATTACTATCGTTAAAGGGGGTGGCCTACAAGGATACATTGGTAGCTACTGATGCAAGAGCATAATTTCAACAATTTATTTCAAAATTTGTATTTGTCCTCCATAAGGTCTTAGAGATTTATAGAAGAGGAAGTTGGTTTCCTTATTGCCCTATAATTTTGTAGAATTTCTAACTTCATATTTGGGATAGGAAATTTTAGTAATTTTAGGCATAAGTTAAGATGTTTTTATTTCTATTTTTAAGGCCTCCTAGTAATTAGGAAAGTTGAGTCTTATGATTAGGATTACTTGTGGCATCCTATGTATTTTTCAAACTCCAATACACCAAGGAAAATATGTGGAGGACATTTGGGGGAAATGTGATTGTCCATCAAATGTAGGTCGGATTTGGGGAACTTGTAGCTCTTTTCCTTGGATCCTACTAGTTCTTAGAGGTTGTATTTGGAGCGGTTAGCAGATAAAAGCATAATATGCCCAAGAATATTAGCATTGGAGCACCTATGGTTTGGGATAAAGGATAAGGGGTTCTAGGAGTTAATGGGTTTAAGGGTTTAGGAGCAAGGGGTTAAGGGTAAAGGGTAAAGGGTTAGGGCTTATGGGATTTGAAGGTTAGTCGGTTTAAGGGTTAGAGGTTAATGGATTAGTGGTTAAGGGATTTAGGGGTTAATATTAACCATCAAGGGCTTACATGTCAGGGGATTTAGGGGTTAAGTGCCTAAGGGTTATGTTATTTATGTGTCAGAAGGTTAAGGCGTTAGGGGTTAATGAGTTTAGGGGTTAGGGGTTAATGAGTTTAGGGGTTAGGGGTTATGGGTTAAGGGTCAAGCTTTAAGAGGATATGGGATTAGGGTTTATGGGGTTCAAGGATTCTAAGTTAGTGGTTAGGGGTTAAGGGGTTAATGGCTTTGGGTTTAAGGGATCAAGGGGTTAATTTGTTATGAGTTATGGGTGTAGGGATTAAGGGATTGTGGCTTTGGGGTTGAAGGGATAGGGACTTTAGTGGTTATGGGTTAAGTGCGTATGGGTTGTGATAATGTGGCCCCTAATCCCCTTGTCACAACTATTGGGAGTTCCCCTATCAATTTCTCTCGTTGCCTTACCTATAGGTCCCATAGCCCCTATGCCATAAGGCCCTAAGGCTCCTTCTCATTCTCTAATGTTAGGATTATAGATCTTAGTAAACCATGCTCGAACCTCTCACTTCTACCCATCCATGCTACCCTTATGTCCCCTTGCCCCGCTCAATACACCAAAAGACCCCCCTCCCCCAAAATTCATGAGAATTGAACATTTGGAGGTGATCATTTAACAACAACTTCACAACTACTCCATTTATAATGGTGTCTTGGAGCTATTAGATGTCATTTCATTGAGCTACAATGATAGGTGAGAGCTATGCATAGCTCACTAAAGGTGTATCAAGAGACTATTAGTCTATTGGCTATAGAATTTGACTCTTTTTTTGTAACTTAGCGAAATGGAAAAGATGTGGAGACAATCTCCATTCTTCTTCTTTCATCGGGCCATGTAAAATAAATGAAGCAAATAGTCTCAGCCCCTTGGAGAAGGAAAGTTGAGAACAATAATTAGCATGAACAAACAAAAAATCCAATGAGTTAAGCTTAGAGGGGTCTCCCTTTGTAAAAAAGCATCCATAAGCTTGTTAGAGTTAGTATGAATCTTTACTAGAGGTTGAGTAGTCTTCACATCACCAACCACATCCAATAGAAAGGTACCAACCCCTACAATAAAAATGATGTCTCCAAATAAGGTGTAGTTAATACCAATAACATCACCTTATGAATCTATTACAATATGATTTGGAAAGTACGTTTCCATACATGTGTGAAAGAAAAAATCCATTTGGTTAGCAAAAGGACGTCTTTTTTAAGACCTCCAAAAACCCCCTTGAAGGAGACAAGAAGGGTTTGAAACCATATAATACAAGTCGATCTATGAACCCTATTTCTGATGTTTTCTATGCATGTGTTTGTTCACTCGGTTTGACATGTGATATAAAATATATGAAGCCTTTTTTTCCACATATCATCTTCATTAGATATCATGTTACTAAGAATGAAGTGTCTGGACTAGAGTTAAAGTTCCTATTTTAGTTTGTTGACTTTTTTTGTCTTTTAGAGTACAAATCTTTCTGGTATATTGTGCTAAGGTAGTTTGGCTTTCAAATATTCAAGGAACATGTGAGCTGACTATATAAGAAAATATTGTAATATTTGAAATAACATGATGAACTATTTAGCACAATTTATGGTGTTGGATTGATTGAGATGTTTATTTTTGGATGGATGGATGTACATCTCTTTAGCCAATAGACAAAACTCATTAAGCATTGTTGCAAGTATGTTATTGACATGTTGAAGTGTCATTGAGACTTAGAGGTAGAAGATTTAGACTTGTATGTTTGCACCTATCCGGGTGTGATGATACCTTGTGGAGGTAAGCAAAATTTCCATTTTTTAAACTTTTGGATATATTCTATACGCTCTTGAGAGAATTTTAACCTTTTAAATAAAACTACAAACAAATGTACATTCATGCAATAATTACTAATTGATTTGGGGGCGACTCAAAAAATTGTAACATGTTGGCTTGTTGAATTTGTTAGTAAGTTAATTAGGGCTTGATAAATTTGTAAGCTTCAGTGGGATTTATTGCAGTTGTATGTGTTTTAGAGAAGCGATTTTGGAGTGGTGGTTGTGCTTTCTTTATTGAATTTGATTTCTTTGGTTCTTATTCTTGTGCATGCCCACTGTGGTATATTCTCGTTAGTGGTTAAGGGGTTAGGGATTGGGGGCTTAAGGGTTAGGGGCATAATGAATTAGTATTTAAGGGATTAGGGATTGGGGTTAGGGGAATAATGAGTTGTGGTTAAGGGGTTATGGATTGGGGGTTTAGGGGTTAGGGGATTTAGGTGCATTTAGGGGTTAGAGGAATAATGAGTTATTGGTTAAGGGATTAGGGATTGGGGGCTTAGGTGTTAGGGGATTTAGGCGCAATTAGGGGTTAGGTGAATAATGAGCTAATGGTTAAGGGATTAGGGCTTAGGGGCTTAGGGCTTAATTAGTGGATTTAGCAGTTAAGGATTTTAGGGGTTAGGGTTGAGGGGTTAATGGGTTAATGGTTAAGCGTTAACGGTTTAGGGGTTTAGGGGTTTAGGTGTTAGTGGTTTAGGGGTTTAAGGGTTTAGAGGTTTAGGGTTTAGGAGTTAAATGGGTTAGGGTTTTAGGGGTTTAGGGGGTTAAATGGGTTAGGGGTTGGGAATTAGGGCTTAAGGGCTTAGGGGTTAAGGGGTAGACGTTTAGGGTTTACGGGGTTAAATGGGTTTAGGGGTTTAAAGGTTTATGGGGTTAGGGGATTTAGCAGTTAAGGATTTTAGGGGTTAGGGGTTAGGGGTTAAGGGGTTAATGGGTTAGAGGTTAAGGGGTTAGAGGTTTAGGGGTTTAAATGGGTTAGGGGTTAAGAGGTTTAGGGGGTTAGGGGATTTAGCAGTTAAGTATTTTAGGGGTTAGGGTTTGAGGGTTAAATGGGTTAGGTTTTTAGGGGTTTAGGGGGTTAAATGGGTTAGGGGTCGGGAATTAGGGTTTAAGGGGTTAGGGGTTAAGGGTTTAGGGGGTTAAATGGGTTAGGGGTTTAGCGTTTAGGGGGTTAAATGGGTGAGGGGTTATAGTCATTTCTTAGGTGAAAAAGGCACAATCTAGTTGTAGTAACTGTAACTTGGTCAAGTTGTTATATTCAAGGCAAGACTTGGGTGGGTTCCCAAGTTCCAAAAAAGTAAGGGTAATTGTGAGGGCATGATAACTAAGGAGTGTCAATGCATGCCAAGGAATGAAAAGGCATGCTAACACATGCTAGAAAGTATCAATGGATGTTGAGGAGTGTTAGGGACTACCAGGACATTGGAAGGGAGAACTAGGTCAAAATGCATGGAAATGAACGAATAAGAGTGTGTGCCAAGTAGTGTCAACGAATTCCAAGTGTCTCAAGGATAAAGTGTGTTAGGAGAAGGTTAGAATAAGACTTGTAGGAGGTAAGCCTATGGTTACATAAAGGGTTGGAAAAAGTAGTTTCAGACAAAGGGAAACTTTGGGCTGGGCACAACATCGATTTTCCAATGACTTGGTTGGGTTCCCAAGTCACAAAAAAAGCAAGGTTATCTATGATGACATGAAAGCTAAGAAATACCAAGGTGTGTCAGGGAATTCCTAGAAGTACTAAGACATGTTAGGCAGTTCCAAGGCATGGTAGGCATGCCAAGATGTGGCAAGTGCCAGGGTGTGGCATGAACACATGCTAGGGAGTGTGAGGGCCAAGTGTCAGGGAAACACAAGGGGGCACTAGTTTAAAATGCATGGAAATGAAGTATAAGCCAGTTCTAGGTGTGTTAAGAAGGGAGTGACACGGTATTCTAGGAAGTGCCAAGGCATGTTAGAGTGCTAGGGAAGCATACAAAGTTGTTCCAAGTGCCTAGGTGTGCCAATGCGTGCTAAGGAGTGTTAGGGAGTGCCAGGAAAACATGACAGAGGTGCACTAGGTCAAAATTCATAAATGAATGAATAAGAGTGTGTGACAGGGAGTGTTAGCGAGTTCTAGGTGTCTCGAGGAGGGAGTGACATGGTATGATAGGAAATACTAAGTCATGTTATAGTGTCAGGGCGACAATATACATCCAAGATTTTAGATATTCACATATGAGATAGTCACAAGATGTCAAAAAAATCACATACTTATCGAAATCCTCAACCAGCAATATGCTACATTGCTTCTTAATGTGCTTGCAACTAGGTAGACATCAAAGACAATCATTGCAATGGGTTAAGGGGATCTAAGAGAGAATTATGTAAGGAGTTCCTTCTAGCTGGTAAAGGACATTGGTATTACGTCTATTGTTAAAGGGGTGGCCTACAAGGATACATTGGTAGCTGTTGATGCAAGAGCATAATTTCAACAACTTATTTCAAAATTTGTATTTGTCCTCCATAAGGTCTTAGAGATTTTTGGAAGAGGAAGTTGGTTTCCTTGTTGCCCTATAATTTTGTAGAATTTCTAACTTCATGTTTGGGATAGGAAATTTTAGTAATTTTAGGCATAAATTAAGATGTTTTCTTATTTTTAAGGTCTCCTAGTCATTAGGAAAGTTGAGTCTTATGATTAGGATTAATTGTGGCATCCTATGTATTTTTCAAACTCCAATACACCAAGGAAAATATGTGGAGGACATTTGGGGGAAATGTGGTTGTCCATGAAATGTAGATCGAATTTGGGGAACTTGTAGCTTTTTTTCTTGGACCCTACTAGTTCTTAGACGTTGTATTTGGAGAAGTTAGCAGGAAAAAACATAATATGCCCAAGAATATTGGTGTTGGAGTAGTTATGGTTAAAACATGAGATTCAAAGTTCAAATCCCCTTGAGTTGCCAACCTAAAAATAATTATTTTTTATCTATTTATTTATTAAATTTTTAGAATGTGGTTTAATGAAAAAATAAAAATATAATATAAAAGAAATAAAGATGACATGATTAAATTTCATGTGGTTTGAATATCGATTTTCAAAAATAAAAAATATAATTTTATCCACCATCCACTCATGATATTTCAATGCAAACCACCCAATGCTAATGATTTTGTCTTAATTGCTAACTATCTTAAATGGGTTTTGTCTTAATTGTCATTGTCTTAAGTCGCCATTGTCTTAAATATATAGTTATGTCTTAAATATTTTTGTCTCAAAGTGCTTTTGTCCTAAATCTAAATTTTTGTCTCAAAGTGCTTTTGTCCTAAATCTAAATTTTTGTCTTAAAATATTTTTGTCTCAAATTGCTTTTGTCTTAAAATATATTTGTCTCAAACTGCTTTTGTCTTAAATATAAAGTTTTGTCTTAAAATATTTTTGTCTCGAATCTATTTTGTCTTAAATATAAAATTTTGTCTTAAAATACTTTGTCTTAAATTTTTTGTCTCAAATTGTTTTTGTCTTAAATATTTTTGTCTCAAATTGTTTTTGTCTTAAATAGAAATATTGTCTCAAATTATTTTTGTCTCACACTATTTTTGTCTTAAATTTTATATTTAAGACAATTCAATTGATATTAAATTTTAATATAAAATAGCTAAAATAAAAAGTGACTTTTTAAGATAAAAGATTTCTTTTGTCTTTTAAGATAAAAGATTTCTTTTGTCTTAAACAAATGTCTTAAAATGCCCTTGGTGTAGTAGTGACTCTAAACACTGAAAATGAAATATAAAAAAGAAAATCAATGAAGAATATGAATTGTAAAAACGAAAGAAGCATGGCCATGCAATGAACCCAACAAAGAGGAAGAGGAAGCCAATCCAACCAAGCCAATGAGAATACAGAAAAAGGTGGGGTGAAACTGATACCATGATCGTTGTCCGAACATTTATATATAACCTCTATTTCAAACGGTCACAAGCCGAACCCAAATTTCCAAATATAGATCACGTCCCTATTTATCTGTTTTTTGTTTTTTTTCTAAAATCCACCGCCATTGCTTTACATTCGAAGGTTTCTTCAAACAAATAGGCGGTGTACAAACAAATCTGAGATCTGAGATTCCAAATTTGGAGGATTCCAAATTTGTGTTTCTGAAGTGTGTATCATGGAAATGAACTTTCAAGTCCTGAAGCTTGAATAAATGATTCATCTGATCCTTGTTTTTTCAAAAAAATATTGTATTAAAATAAACAAAATTTTCCATATCCCGATTACGTATATTTTTAATATCTATGTTGCTAATTTAAGTATCTACATTTTTAATTTATGTACCAGATTTATTAAACAAAGTTATTGTTAAATTAAATATATAATATTTTTATTAATTAAAAATTTAACCATGAGAAAGAAATTCAAAATAATGTAATATTAAACCTATATATGCATTATATTTTCTTGACATAATCATTAAATTTAAAATTAAATATATAATATTTTTTTAATTAAAAATTCATCCATAAAAATGAAAATAAGAAATTTAAAATAATGTGATATTAAAACTATGCATCATGCGAATCCTTGTCATTCTCACTTATTATGCTATCAGTGTACTAGGCTTTTATTTTAAAGGCAATATTATTTCATTTTGATAAGTGATGATTCATATAAATTTTATATTTAAAATAGAAAAAAAAAATAAAAAAAAAATATATATATATATATATATATATATATATATATATATATATATATATATATATATATATTATTATTATTTAAATTAAATTAATATACATTTTATATGTGAATTATTTTCAAGAATATATATATAATTTGATTTATGTTAGTATAGATTTATTTTAATTTTGAATTTGTTAAGTTGATAGAGATTTTATTTTTCAAGATTTTTTTTTATAAAAATTTTGAAAAAATATTTATAAGTCAAAACATTTGATTCGTCTTAATAATTAGCAAATCTGAATTTAAGACCCTCTTACATATGTAAAGCTTTTTTTAAAGTGAAAAGAGATTTGATCATGCTTAGTAGATCTGGAGTTAAGATGAATCTACATTGGTTTAATTTCTCCCTTTAAATAGACTACATTAAACATGAATACCATGGGTTCTCAATACCATTGGCCATTTTTACTTTTATTATTGTTTTATTTTTATAGAGTTATTTTTATTTTTGTTTATTTCTATTTTATTTTTACCAGGTTAAAATGTTATTTTTATTTATTTTATTTTATTTTTATGTAATTTGACTTAGTCATTATGTTAAACATTACATTACAACATCGCTACCATACTAAATCTTGCGCAATTAAATTATAAACATTAATTTTTTATGTATAAAATTTTTCAGTGAAAGTCACATCAAAGCAAATTTCATCTTCGAATCAGCTAGTGTGGTTCATCATCAGGACAAGATGATGAAACCCGTCCACTAAATTTGCTTTGATGTGATTTTCACCTAAAGATTTTATACATTTATATATAAGAGAAGCCAGATTCCTAATATAAATTTTATGTTTTATTTTTATTCTATTTATTTTTAATTTTAGCTTTATGTAATTTGACAAGTCAAAATGTAATGTTTACATTACAATATCTCCTTCATACTCTTTTCTTTTAGGGAGATGATAAAACATGGTATTGTAACAATATCAAATATTAATTTTATCCATGGTAAAATGGAGTGAATATGCATGATTATAAATCTTGTTAGCTACTAAGTATTAAGTTTTTATTTGCTTATTAATTAAATTTAAATATGGTTACATAATCATTATTTTACACTATTGCATCCCCTATCTTTTTGCTTTTAGATTAATTTAAAAACTTTTATAAGGTTAAATTAAAATAAAATATTTAAAAAACTCCCCAATAATGAGATGCAATTAACTTTAAATATGAAGTTTTAAATTATAATGGTTACAAATATGAATTATTAGAAATTGGATTTTAATCTTTAAATATGAAGTTTTAAATTATAATGGTTACAAATGTGAATCATTATAAATTGGATTTTAATTTATAACAAAGAGACAAATATAATGTTGTGTTACATCAAATAAGGATCTAAATAAAAATTAAGTTACATCAAATAAGGATATGAATAAAAATTAAGTTCAAAGTATCGAGGATGCTAGGATCTTGTCTAAATAAAGCATCTTGTAAATAGAAACTTATAAAAATAGGTTTGTTGTGTCAAACCTTGACATACTTAGACATGGGAAGACAAAAAAGACTACTAGTGTTGCAAGAAAAAAACCAAAGAACCATAACAATTATTGAGTAGAATCTCCGAATATTTGCATTGGTTGGCCACTACCCTCGTCCGAGAAGAAAGAGATGTTGGTTGATCTCCTAGCTAGAATGGTCAACTTGGGGTCAATATTGTCAATTTTTCCTTCAATTTTGTCAATCTCATAGAATTCTCATGTTGAGTACTAGTGTACCTCCCTATTCCACTTGCAATATTGAAATAATGTTTAACCTTATGGGACCTTTGTGCACCTTATGCAACCTTTGTGCCATGATCCATGAAGTTAAGGGAGCTCATGCAATATGTAGTGGGAACTTCAACACCCTTTTTGTGTGATTTGACATCATATCAACGCTGGGAATGCAAGATTTAGGCATCTTCTAGAGGAATTTTATATATTTCACGTTTCTATATATGAAAATATTATTTCTAATTATATGATTATTAATTAAAATGATTAATTTTTTATATATTTATTAATTAGATGTTCTGAAATATCATGATTATATAAATTTATTTAATAATATATGCATATTATGATAGTTGCTATAATATTACGTAAGAGGCTTTACCACAATACAATCAAAATATACAAATTCTTAAAATATATATGGTTAATTCACTATGACAAGTAAAATGTCTCTAAAATTAGCCTAGTATCCTAACTACTTTGATGTAAATAATCAAAATGAAATTCACTAGAAAGAAGTACATTATTTTGAGTGATTTACCCCTACTTTACTTTTGAGCCTTTGTTCATGATAGGATGCTTGACTACACTACTCATTGTAGCATTCTAAGTTTGATATAAGACACATTTTTCATTCGATTTATAAGTGTCATGAATTAATATGAGGGGGTGATTTATAATGTGAACTCATGGTTAATCAATAAGGTCCCAATTATTCTCCAAAAACCTAGACTCCAAGAATATGTGGTTATAGAATTTTCTCTAGGGCTATAAATAACACACCTGACTCCTACACTTGTTATCCCTGGATTCTGTTTTGAAGCTCCATGAAATAAGAGAAGATAAGTCGAAAGTTCAACTTTCCATGCTAGGAATCCTTCTTGATTCATGAGAAGGTACCAACTTGACCTTAGGACACTAATATCCTACTAAATATGGGAGGATGTGTGCTAAGATTAAATTTCACCAACCAAGTCTCTTTATTAGGTTCTAACAGTTTTGGAGAGGAGAGATGGAATCCTTTAGAGCTTATGTATTCCGCTAATAGTGCATTAGTTCAATTTGCCACCAATTCAAGCTTGGAAGATTTTTCAATTTCTTGCCAACTAGACTTTCCAGTAGTTATATTTTGGGAGAGTACTCCACTAGTGCTTCAATAATGATTTGTTGTTAAGGGTCATGTAATACATGAATCATCATTTTCTAAATAAACACCTCCAAGAATCTAGACTACGAAATCTATGATCACACCCTTTCAATGCATGTTATCATACTTAAGATGTGAAGTGGCATTCGAAGAATAAATGGGAGTTAGTTTCCAAACCGTCCAAACATAAAATCATATTTGGAAGGACCACGTGCCCCTCTCTTTGCCAAATTCTCTACAATTAGATTTTTCCCATATATAAGGTCCTAGTTAAAAATATAAATTATAAGGATACCATTTGGATGTCGAATCTTATTGCATAAGGGAGATCTAGGAGGAAGATCAATTTTTTTCAATTATGTCTCATAGCCATTCTTTATTTAAAAATAAGATATTCCCATCCCACACTAATCAATAAAGGAGTGCCTTCTTGGAACTTACACTTTAAGATGTTGCACTGCTAACTATTAAACTAAGCGAGAAGTACAAGTGGAATAGAACCAAAATTCCATTCTTTTCACTAGCCATTATAACACCATGATGAAATGTCATAAAGATACTTTTTTCTTTGAGAATATGACTAGTATTTAAAAGGATATTATAACATCCATATCCCTTTTGTTGGCTACGCCACTGACAAAAATATCAAGATGTAACAAAAATAACATGCATGATTTAACCAAAACAAAAATTTATGTGCAAAATGATACCATGATAACATAAAACAAATAAGAATACAATGAAATATGTGCCAAGAAAGTCCATAAAACATGCCCATAAAAAAAATTTCCACTTATCTGATGAATTCTTTGGTTAACTACGAACCTCAAAAATTCCTCCCAACCATAGACCACACTACTCCAATTCTCTCAGCAGTTGGTCACCCCTAACCTAGGGCCATGTCTCCACTCAACATCGGCTTTTTGAGCCAAGTATGTGCCTCATACCAAACATAACATGCCAATATACCACACGAGATAGCATCCATCCAATAGGCTCACATCCCCCATCATCCTACACCCAAGTGGTGCTCCCCTTCACTACACCTCCAATCACTCAGGTTATGCCACCACCTCCAGGGTGTTTATCTCAATCCACTAGAGATGCTCATAACATCGTGGTTCCTAGTGTCCTATTTCCTTCATAGGTCTACAAGTACCCTCTAGGCTCTAATATAGCCATGGTACCAAACCCGAAAGCCTCTAACCAACAGACTCACATCCCCCGTCCATTCTTATCTCGGTTGGCTAGGGATGGTCATGAAATTATCGCTCTAGGAGTCTTGTTTCCCTCACATGTCTCCAGGTACCCTCCAGGCTCTCATCTAAGGAAAATTTTCCCTTCCTGTTTAATAATTCACTAAAAGGGGAACCACCTTTTCATAGGCTTGATGTCCCCTTTTACTTTATATTATAAATTTATAACTTTTCATATTACGATACCTTTTTAAAATGGAGTCTTGCCCCCCCAATACATTTTTCTCCCTAGGTCTGTAGAAAAATGACAAGCCAACTAAATTCCATATAAGTTAGGCTCATTGGCCTGATTATCACACGAGCTCTCAGCCTTGGAAGTCGTAAGTATGGTGGCCCACTAGCCTAATACATCATCAATACACAGACATGTGGAGCTCAAGGGAACTTGGCTCACTAGACTAATGATACAAGTCCCTTGACCCATTACATAAGCACATCGGCCTTAAAACATATCAACACCTTGGCCCACTAGCCTAACATATCTATACATATAGAAGCATGTGTAAGCCTCAATGGAATTCTGACTCACTAGTCTAAGTGTCACATGTACATGTGTATTACCATTTGGGGGATCCAAGTGAGGGATGTTACATTCCCCTCCCACTTATTTATGCATTGTCCCTAGTGCATTCAAATATATGCATAATAATAATTATAAGAATCGTTGTTGCATAGCGTCATCGTGCTCCTAGTTGGAATCTATAGGCTCACTATTCATATGGCACACAAATGGCTTTGTTTTAGGGAACCCTTAACTCCCTATGCACCAATAGATATAGAGGTTCTATTTATTCCTCACATTGATGGGCGTGCAACCCAATAGGATCACCATCATACCTATAATACATCGAATAAAAATAATTAATGTTTGCAACATTTAGTTCGTGAGAATTCTCCATAATTTCTAAAAAAGTAAGAACAACTATATAATACACAATTAATACCAAGATAAATTCACAGGGTAAAGCTTTAGTCAATGAGAAAAGCACATCCTGCATTTCATGGAAAAGGACATGTTGCATTTCGGTGGGATGTCCCTATATCACTAGTATAGTCCCTTATTATTGTTAGTGTAACCCCTTATTGTTATTATTGTACCCTTGTAACCCCCATTTTGTTATTATTGTGCCCTTAAATTATTATTGTTAGGTCGGCTAGGATACATTGTGGCCCACTAGGATTACATTATGGCCCCATGGACTCCTATATATAGAAAGGAGGTTTTGTGAATTGTATCATCCAAGAATTGTTCATTTATGTAATGTATTGGAGGTTTCCCCCTCGAAGTGGCTCATTTCTAAGGTGTTTATATCTCTTTTCTTCTCTTTTTGAGTTGGTTACACAACATTTGGTATCAGAGGTTTGGGATTCTAGGGTTTCGCTGCTCCAAACAGGTCATCGTGGCATTTTCGCTATAACTTTTTTTCTACGAAGCTTCAGAAGCTGAAATTTCTAGGGTGCGAAACTGAAATCTTGAGGAAGGTTGTCTAAAAATTTCAGATCTTGGTTCGCAATATTTGAGGAGATATCATCTGTGGAAGTTAGGTATTTTTTCAGGCTCATAAACAGGTCATCGTGGAATTTGCGCTATAAATTTTTTTTACGAAGGGTCAGAGTCTGAAATTCATATGGTGCGAAGCTGAAATCCTGAGGAAATTCGTCAAAAAATTTCAGAACGTGGTTCGCAATATTTTTGGAGATATGATCTGTGGAAGGTAGTGCTTTTTCAGGCTCCTGAATTTCATCTCAAAGAGGTGATCGTGGGAAAAGTTCAATAACTCTCTCTCTGAAGATTGGATTGGAGTGCCGTCAAAATTGGTCACAAGCACACGGCCTGTAGTTTCTTGGCTATCAATTTTAGAGACAAAGGACAAAACAATGACACGTGGCAAGTCGTACAAGTTCACTCTACTGAACCAGTCCAGAATTAGGTCATTGTGGGAGATTGGACACAAATTTGTCTTGGAGAATCAAAATCAGGTCAGACCTGTGGCATTTGAAAGAAGCTTCAGAGGGCTACTACAGGGCTGAATTTTAGATATCGAAGATTTTCAATTACAGAGATAATTCAATTTCAATATCGAGCTCCTCAAAGCAAGTAAAAGGTGTGTATTTTTTTCTGAATTGCATAAGTCTTGTTTGAAGAATCAAGTTGAATTGATTGCAAGGGCCTATTGTAGAATAGGTATCAATATTGGATTCTAAAATGGCACCTAAAAAGAATTCAACACCCATTAAGCCTTCAGAAGGCTCTACCATGACTCATGAAGATGAAGAATTGCAACATGATCTATCAAAATTACAAGAGCAAGTGCAACAATTTTCACTCTCGCAAAGAGCAACAAAAAATGAAATGGAAGTTTTGAAGAAAGGCGTGGAAGTGAAGATGGACAGTTTGAAGAAAGGCATGGAAGCTAAGATGGATGGCATGGAAGTGAAGATGGATGGTTTGAAGAAAGGCGTGGAAGCTAAGATGGATGGCATGGAAGCTAATATGGATGGCATGGAAGTGGGCATCGAAGCTAAGATGGATGACATGAAAGACAACATGGAAAACATGAAGAATGATCTAAAAGCATACATGGAAGGCTTGATGACAAGCTTAAAACCAGAAATGATTCCTAATGGTGGAAATATAGTTGAAGAACCTCATGATGAGAACAAAATAAATGTTAATCGTGATTTCATAAACTCTAATGTTGGCGGGAAGAACCACCATATTCCAAAAATGGATATGAGGAAGTTTGATGGAAAGGATCCTGTAACATGGATACTACAGATGGAGCAGTATTTTGATCTCCATAACGTGCAAAACACTCAAAAGGTACGCATTGCAACTTTACATTTAGAACAAAATACATTTGTATGGTATCAATGGCTTTGCTCCCGTAAAAAAATTGTCACTTGGTCAATTTTTACGGAGGAAATGATAGCACATTATGAGGATACCAAGAGCAACACCTTCTTTACCCAATTGATAAATCTCAAACAAAAGGGTTTAGTGGGGCAGCACATTGAGGACTTCCAAAAATTGAATATAAGGGTAACTGATCTTACAGAGGAACACAGGATTGATCTCTTTCTAGGCACTTTAAAGGATAACATCCAACATGAAGTTCGCGTTTTGGAACCTGATTCATTGGAGAAGGCATTCAGGTTGGCAAGAAAAGTTGAATGTAAAATTATGGCGACAAGGAAGCCTACCACTCAATTCTATAAAGAAGGAAATGTTGCTACACCTAGATTTCCACAACCTACAAGGTTGACACCACAGCAATTGGAAGAAAAAAGAGCAAAAGGGCTTTGCTACAGTTGCGATAGCAAATACACTAAAGGTCATAAGTGTGCTGAGAAGAAATTATTTTACATAGATTGTGAAGAGGAAGAAGAAAATGAACAAGAAGAGGATATACACCAGGAACCAGCCCTAGAAGAGGAAGAAATGAATCCGACCATATCGTGTAATGCACTGGCAGGAATTACCACTCCTCAAACTCTCGAGATAAAAGGACAAATCAAGAAGAAAAAGGTAATAGTGTTGATTGATTCAGGTAGCACCCATAATTTTATTCATTGTAAGGTAGCCAAGGAATTAAATTGTTTCCTATACCCAGCACCAGAATGTCAAGTGATGGTTGCAAATGGAGGAACTATAAATTGCTCTGGAAAATGCCATAATATCAAGCTAACCATGAGGGAATATGTGTTGACTAGTCCAATGCTTTCCATTCCTATGGGAGGTGCTGATGTTGTACTAGGAGTACAATGGTTACAATCTTTGGGGACGGTAGCTTTTAATTTTCAAGAACTTTTCTTGAAATTTTTTTCATAAGGAAAGGAAGTCGAATTACGGGGTATTGAAGGGAAGCCAGGAAGGATAATAAGCTCTAATGTCATGACAAAGCTTCTAAAGAAAGAACAACGAGGCGTAATTGCACAATTATGCTCTCTAGAAGTTCTGGCATCAAAATCATCTATTTCTGCAGATCTCCAACAAGTCTTGGACAATCACTCCAAGGTGTTTGAAACTCCCAAAGGACTCCCACCTATTCGTGATCATGATCATGCTATTCATTTGATTCCAGGAAGTGTTCCTCCAAACATCAGGCCTTATAGATATCCTTACTTCCAAAAGCGCGAAATTGAACGTATGATTGCAGAAATGTTAGAGGCGGGTATAATTCAACCTAGTCAAAGTTCTTTCTCTGCTCCTGTAGTATTGGTACACAAGAAGGATGGATCATGGCGAATATGTCCAGATTATAGGGAGCTCAATAAGCTCACCATTAAAGATAAATTTCCCATTCCTGTGATTGATGAATTATTGGATGAATTACATGGAGCAATTTATTTTACCAAGTTGGATCTTCGTTAAGGATATCATCAAATTAGAATGAGGACTGAATATATTCCAAAAACAACATTTCAAACTCATGAGGGTCATTATGAATTTTTGGTCATGCCTTTTGGCCTTACCAATGCACCTTCTACATTTCGAGGGTTGATGAATTCCATTTTCAAACCCTTCCTTAGAAAATTTGTGCTAGTATTTTTTGATGATATACTAATCTACAGCAGGTCTTGGAAGGATCATGTTGAACATGTTGACGAGGTGCTCAAACTATTGCAGGAGAAAAAATTATATGCAAAAAAATCCAAATGTTTCTTTGGAGTACAAGAGGTGGAATATCTGGGTCATATTATATCTCACGAGGGTGTTAAAGTAGACCCTAACAAAATTAAAGCCATTAAGGAATGGAAAATCCCTAAGACGATAAAGCAGTTGCGAGGATTTCTCGGGTTAACAGGCTATTATCGCAAGTTTGTTAAGAATTATGGAAGAATAGCAGCACCTCTAACAACATTATTGAAGAAAGATGCATTTTCATGGACTCCTGAAGCGACTAAGGCCTTTGAACATCTTAAAGAGGCAATGTGCCTAGCACCGGTCTTAGCTACGCCAGACTTCACAAAAACCTTTATTGTGGAATGTGATGCCTCAGGAAATGGAATTGGTGCAGTTTTAATGCAGGAGGGAAGACCCATTGCTTTTGAAAGTCGTCCAATCAAAGGAAAGTATTTACAGAAACCTATTTATGAGAAGGAAATGTTAGCAATACTGCATGCACTAAAGAAATGGCGAACTTACCTAATGGGAAGACACTTCAAGGTAAAAGCTGATCATGATAGTCTTAAACACTTTTTGGAACAAAGACTATCTTCAGAAGAGCAGCAAAAATGGGTCACAAAGATGTTGGGTTATGACTTTGAAATAATCTACAAAAAAAGGAAAGCTTAATGTTGTTGCAGATGCACTCTCAAGAAAGAATGAAGAGGTGGAAGCATTGCTTTGTGCCATTTCTATTATCCAACCAGATTGGATAACCGAAGCAAGGAATGAATGGAAGAAGGACGAAGAAGTGTGGACACTCATTCAAAAGTTGCAGCAAGATCCTAGTACATATGATACATTTAGTTGGAAAAATGATTCCTTATGGTACAAAGATCGCTTATATCTTTGTAAGAATTCCCAACTAAAACAAAAGTTTCTTTTGGAATTGCACACTTCTCCTTTAGGAGGACACTCAGGATTTTTAAAAACTTACCACAGGGTGAAGAAAGATTTTTTTTGGGATGGCCTTAAATCTGATATTCAAAAGTTTGTAGCGGAATGTTTGGTTTGCCAGCAGAATAAAGTGGAGACAATTAAGACCCCGGGACTTCTACAACCTTTATCTATTCCAAGTCAACGTTGGGAGGAGATTTCAATGGATTTTATCACAGGTTTACCTAAGTCCAAAGGAAAGAATGTCATCATGGTGGTAGTTGATAGAATTACCAAGTATGCACACTTTTGTGCATTATCTCATCCATTTAAAGCAAGTACAGCTGCTACTACATTTGTGGACAGAATTCAAAAGCTACATGGAAGCCCAAGGGTTATTGTGAGCGACAGAGATCCCATTTTTACGGGAAATTTTTGGACGGAGTTATTTTCTTGTTTGGGCACTCAATTAGCTCATAGATCATCTTATCATCCTCAATCTGATGGTCAAACTGAGATAGTAAATAAATGTTTGGAAGGATATCTTCGTTGTTTTGTATCTGATAAACAAACACAATGGGCCAAGTGGTTACCTCTCGCTGAATGGTGGTATAACACTTCATTCCATACTGCAGCAAAAATGACCCCATTTATGGCACTTTATGGATATCATCCACCATCGATCACATCATCTTTAAGGGAAAATTTGAAGGTTCAAGCAGTGGAAGATCACGTCGAGCATCAGCAAGAAGTTCTCCAACTCTTAAAGGATAACCTGAATTTGGCACAAAATCGAATGAAACAGCAGGCAGATCAACATCGCAGCGAGAGAAGTTTTGATGTAGGAGATTGGGTATTTTTACGGCTACAACCATACAAACAAATGTCCCTCAAGCAAGCTAAGAAGGATAATAAATTATCGCTAAAGTACTATGGTCCTTACAAGGTGTTGCAAAAGATTGGTACTATGGCATACAAATTGGAGCTTCCCGCTTCTTCGCGAGTACATCCAGTTTTCCATGTTTCATGCTTAAAGAAGGTTATAGGTGAAAATCTTCCAGTTCAAACAATATTTCCAGAACTTGATGAGGAAGGAAAATCATATTGGAACCAGAAGCAATCATGGAAACAAGAACTCGACAACTACGGAATCGATCAATTTCAGAGTATCTCATCAAGTGGAAGAACTTACCCACTGAAGATTCTACATGGGAGGATGAGAATTTTATACAGAAGCACCCAGAGCTACTCAAGCGTTGAGGACAACACTTTTTGAAGGAGAGGGGCATGTTAGGTCCCTATATTACTAGTATAGTCCCTTATTGTTGTTAGTGTAACCCCCTTATTGTTATTATTGTACCCTTGTAACCCCCATTTTATTATTATTGTGCCCTTAAATTATTATTGTTAGGTCGGCTAGGATTACATTGTGGCCCACTAGGATTACATTGTGGCCCACTAGGATTACATTATGGCCCCATGGACTCCTATATATAGAAAGGAGGTTTTGTAAATTGGATCATCCAAGAATTGTTCATTTATGTAATGTATTGGAGGTTGCCCCCTCGAAGTGGCTTATTTCTAAGGTGTTGATATCTCTTTCTTTTTGAGTTGGTTACACAACATTCCAAACCCCTCATTGAAGCAATATCCCTATATTCTAGTGATATCAAGCTAGTAAGAGTCGGTAGCTACTCTTGATGATCTGATGGTGGTGATTCAAGAAGCCTTAAAATTTACAGTGTTAGAAATCACTACTTTTTATGCTTCTTTCCAGGACATACTGAAAATTTGATCTAAGAGTTCTTTCCAAGACACACTTGTTGCATTTTTTTGAAAGATTTCAAGAGCCTCCTTTCCATGCACCTGATTAGCACATACTATAACTATCACATCATGCATATCATTTTGACATCTTGTTAAGAACCTGAACATTGTGAGTCTTTAATGTTTCCACACTTGCAATGAAAGTCAACGAAATAATTCCCTACATATACCTATCACTCATGTATAATTTCATAATATGAGAATGAATTTGTATCCCTTTTAGTTAGGTCCTCTCACTCATGTCTAATTTCATAATATGAGAATGAATTTGTCTCCCATGTTGAAAATTTGCAAGGCTTACATAAGCCGTAAGAACACTAATAAAAGTGAACATGTTTGCTTTCAAGCTTTTCTACTACATTTGGAAAAAAGAATATCATTGCCTCTTCACCATACCCATTTTAGGCATACCCTCCTATCATGGTAATCCATGATATCATGTTTCACTTAAGCATGTTGGAAAACATCCTCCATGATCCCACATTTAAAATACATAGTAACAAGAGCATTTTCTGAGGGTATTTTTTATACCAATACAACATTAACAATTAAATCATGAACCATCCTACCTTGTTGTATTTCACAAAAGACGCTCAATTTATCTTCGTCATGCTCATTCAATGCATCACTTAAACCTGTATCATTCCATTTTTTATGTATGTTGTCCCCCATGTACAAATTAATTTCTCCCTTTGCAATTTTTTGACCATACCATGTATTTCTTCCCTTAGCAGTGTAATATATGTATCAGGAAGAAGTGGGCATGTCATTTTTTTTTAGGCTCTTCTACCAAGTTCCAACAAATGTGTTACATCTATCATATCTGATGTGCAATGAGAAAAATAGATAGCTTTGCTTGTATCACTCTCTGTTTATCTTTGGTAGCATCAGATGTGCTCTAAGTCTCAAATTTTGTAGGGAGGCTTAGACACATGTATTCCAAAATACACATAAAGTGTTTTGGGAAATTACACCCAGATGGGGTTTTATTAAAATAATTAATTATTTTTAATGTGAGCCTAATTATAAACTTAGGGAATTAAAATAATTAAAGTATATTAATACAACTGGGTGTGAAACTTCTAGAAAAAGAAGAAGATCGAGTCAAATATGATCTAAGTTGTTGATTATGTTTTAATCTGGTCCGTTGGTGATACAACGAGAAGAATATAATAAAAACTTCGATGGAAATTTGGAAAACACATCAAGTGAGTCTAGAGATCAAATTTCTCAAGTGAACAATGCAAAGCAGTCAGAGGGTTTGATAGGGTTGATTCGATAATAGTGAGGGGTAGTGATAGTTCTGATTGGAAGATCTATTCCTGAGCCGGGAATAATTAGCAGAGAATGCAGAGAAGAGGACACAGAAGAGGCAGCGTAGGAGCTACGCTGGGCAGCGCAGTGCCACGCAGAGGTAGCATTGCAGCTTTGAGTAGATCTGAAGTTTTGCCTAGGATCAGTCAGATCTAGTGCCAGAGTGACGAGGTGTGAGACTGGAAGGGCCATATATTGTTATGAAACCATCTCACAAAATAAAATAAAATAGAGATCAATGACTTATAAATCAACCTCTTTGAGGGGGGAAGCCTCCTTTACATTACATAAATGAACAATTCTTGGATGATACAAATGAAAAAACCTCCTTTCTATATATAGGAGTCCATGGTGTCACAATATAATCCTATCGACCTAACAATAATAATGTAAGGGCACAAAAATAACAATAGTGGGCTTTTATGGGGCACAATAATAGCAATATGGGGACTACAAGGGTACAACAATAACAATAAAGGGGCTACACTAACAAAAATAAGGGATTACACTAGTAATATAGGGACCTAACATGCCCCTCTCCTTCAAAAAAGTGTTTTTATCAACACTTGAGTAGTTCTCGATGCTTCTGTATAAAATTCTCATCCTCCTATGTGGAATATTCAGTGGGTAAGTTCTTGCACTTGATGAGATACTATGAAATTTATCGATTTAGTAGCTGTCGAGTTCTTGTTTTCGTGACTGCTTCAGGTTCCAATATGAATTTTCCTTCCTCATCAAGTTCTGGAAATATTGTTTAAACAAGAATTTTGTCACCTATAACCTTCTTTAAGTATGAAACATTGAAAACTAGGTGCACTCGAGAAGAAGCAGGAAGCTCCAATTTTTATGCCATAGTACTAATATTTTGCAACACCTTGTAAGGACCATAGTACTTTGGCGATAATTTATTATCCTTCTTAGATTGCTTGAGGGACATTTGTTTGTATGGTTGTAGCCGTAAAAATAACCAGTCTCCTACATCAAAACTTCTCTTGCTGCGATGTTGATCCGCATCTTGCTTCGTTCAATTTTGTGCCAAATTTAGGTTATCTTTTAAGAGTTGGAGAACTTTCTGTTGATGCTCGATGTGATCTTCCACTGCTTCAACCTTATAATTTTATCTTAAATATGATGTAATGGACGGTGGATGATATCCATAAAGTACCATAAATGGGGTTAGTGAGAGGTAACCACTTGACCCATTGTGTTTGTTTATTAGATACAAAACAATGAAGATATCCTTCCAAACATTTGTTCACTATCTCAGTTTTCCCATCGGATTAAGGATGATAAGATGAGCTATGAGCTAGTTGAGTACCCAAACAAGAAAATAATTCCGTTCAAAAATTTCATTGAAAATGGGATCTCTGTTGCTTACAATAATCTTTGGGTTTCCATGTAGCTTTTGAATTGTTTCCATAAATGTAGTAGAAAATGTACTTGCTTTAAATGGATGAGATAATGGACAAAAGTGTGCATACTTAGTAATTCTATCAACTACCACCATGATGACACTCTTGCCTTTGGACTTAGGTAAACCTGTGATAAAATCCATTGAAACCTCCTCCCAACATTGACCTGGAATGGATAAAGGTTGTAGCAGACCCAAGGTGTTAATTGTCTCAAATTTATTTTGCTAGAAGACCAAAAATTCTGCCACAAACTTTGAACATTAGAGTTAAGTCCATCCCAAAAAAAATCTCTCTTCACCCTGTGGTAAGTTTTTAAAAATCTTGACTGTCCTCCTAAGGGAGAGGTGTGCAATTCCAAAAGAATATTTTGTTTCAGTTGGGAATTCTTACAAAGATATAAGGCGGAAACATAGGCGGGTACACTTTTGTGAGAATCGGGAGTTGAAAATGTTTTATCAGTTAGTAGAACTTTTGATAAAGTTAGTAGAACTACAAAAAGTTATTCGGTCGAACTGCGTGATTAGAACCAGTAGCAGCCTGGCCAGCGCGAACAAGCAATTTTCTGTAAATTGGAAGCAAACAGCTAAAGTTCGTAGAACTTTTGAAAAAAATATTGTCCCTCGTAGAACATGGATTAATAGTTAAGTAGAACTAATTTCTATAAAATAATCACCCGAAGTTATTCGGGTTAGGTTCATTGTCTGCATTGTTCGCGCGTTTTCTCTGATATTCTTTGCTACTCGTCCCCATTTTGTTCGTGCGCTTCTTTACTGCTCGTCCACCTCTTCTTGTTACGTGCGGTTCTTTTCTTCGTCCGTATTCTTTGTTCGCGCATTTTCATCGGGTATGAGTTCTGCCTCCCTGCTTGAGGTTGTATATAGTATATTAGTTGCCACTTTTATGATTAGAACAGAATGCCATCACAATGATGCAACTATGATATCACTGATACCAACTTGTTGGGTACATTTTCCTGTTTTTTTGGGTACATTTTAATGTGCGTTCTTTCATATATACGTTTCACTTTTCCACATTCTAAGTAGTTATTTCTGAACCCGCATATATAGGTTTCACTTTTTCCATTGTAACAAGTTGCTTCACATTGATTGAAATAGGTTCTCCCCTTAGCACCAACCCATTACCTAAAGAAACCACCAGTTGTGTCATCCCCATGTTTGTTGTCGTGGGGGAGGACCGCCAGATTGAACCTTCTCATTTGAGGATTCCAGACCAGGAGGTAGAGGTTGCAACAACAGGGGGCTGTTAGTACACTAAATCTCAGTCTGTCTTTGTTGTAGCCTCACTCTACCTTTCGTCAAGGAATTTTCTTAAATGCCAGAGTTCTAGACTTAACCTCACTGGACTTTGATTTGAAGTTACTATTAGAAACTTGCGAGTGTTACAGGCTATTTACGACTGTACTTGAGTTTGACAAGAGTTCAGTTAAGCAGAAAATCAATTAAACTTAGATAATGCCTATTTCACAATGATAGATTAACCAGTTTAACGTAAATCAGTTAAAAAAACCATGAAAATTGTATACGTTCAACCATGCCTGTTATAGACTTCTGTTAATACTGGCAGAGATCCATGTTAACCCAGATTTAATTAGCCAATGTGAAACCTCCTTATTTCAACCTCCTTATTTGCACAATTCATCTCAGGCACTTTCATTTGGCTAAGATGCTGCGGCAAGGAGGTATGCTTTTCCTTCAAAATCATTCCGAAATGCACCTAGTTCAACCTCTTATTATGCCTTAAGGGGAATTGAACCTTGCTGGGTGGTCTAGTTGGTGCACTGTAAGTACACTAAATCTCAGTCTGGCTTTGTTGCAGCCTCACTCTGCCTTTCGTCAAGGAATTTTCTTAAATGCCAGAGTTCCAGATTTAACCTCACTGGACTTTGATTTGAAGTTACTATTAGAAACTTGCGAGTGTTACAGGCTATTTACGACTATACCTGAGTTTGACAAGAGTTCAGTTAAGCAGAAAATCAATTAAACTTAGATAATGCCTATTTCACAATGATAGATTAACTAGTTTAACATAAATCAGTTAAAAAACCATGAAAATTGTATACGTCCAACCATGCCTGTTATAGACTTCTGTTAATACTGGCAGAGATCCATGTTAACCCAGATTTAATTAGCCAATGTGAAACCTCCTTATTTTCACATTCATATTCAACAATTTTTTTATGAACAAATTACACCAATTGTGTCGTGAATAATTCTGTCAAATTTAATGTATGCATTGTATGTTCTGAAGACTCCAATGTAATGGATGCATTGTCATGTATTTTTTTCTTATATATTTTTATGTTGTTTGTCATAGTAATGTCATATAGTGTATGAAGTTTTAAATTGTTTTTATTATATGTGATGTATGTGATTTTGATTGAAAATGTTTCTTTTTTATTTATTAATTAAAAAAATTATTAGAAAAATTATTTCTTTAAGCCTTAGAATTTACAATCAAAATTAGAAAATGTATTTTTATCTAAACTATTTATGAAAAGTTTAATATTGTTTGATCTTCTCTACCATGTCCTTTTTACATATATCTAGAATAATATTATTTGTACAGTTTTTGGTTTTTTGTAACATTTTACTACCATAATCAAAATCTATAGAAATAATAATCTAACATTATAATATCTTGAAATGGAGCTAGCCAACTCAAATATAGTATTGCAAATCCCTAGCTAAGTTAGTTGAGGAGGCTATGTATTACATATGGTCTTGAATGAGAATTTGGACTCTTTAGATATCTAAAGAGTCCAAATGCTCATTCAAGACCATATGTAATACATAGCCTCCTCATCTAATATATAAAACTTTAATCCATGTGCTTAACCTTAACATTGACACAAATGGAATTTACAATTTTACTCACTACTTTATGATAGAAAAATATGTGGATGAATATTGCCCACATATCCAAAGTCAAAAGGGATAGATTAAAAAGGGATGCACTCTGGTCATCTATAAAAGATAAATTAAAGAAGCATGACATATTAGTAATGCAAATTAGATATCCGTACCAATTATGTTCATATAACACAACAAATAGATGATTCAATAAAATGTCACGTAGAAGTCATTTATCTCATGGGCCTTCAACTTAAATTATATATCTAGCATTACATTAAGCTATAGGAGATAAATCAAAGAAGCATTTGAATGTAAATTAAACATGTGTAATAATTATGTCCTTTAGTTTAATAAATAGATAATAATTTGCAAATGCCATATCTAAGCTATATTTCATTTAAGTAGCTTTCAATTTAAACTTATATCTAATGTTAAATTATATAAAAGAATAATAGTAATTTCCAAACTTCAAAAAAATATTTTAAAGAACTTTAGTATAAAATGTGAAATATAATTTTCCTGTGTGGAAAAACATAGTTATCGAGAGTTCAAAACTCATGCATTTGAATAGAAAGTGGGTATACAAATGAGCAAGTAGATTTTTTCTAGAAATGAGGAAGTGAAGGTTGATAGAGAGCCACACAAAATTGCAAATTCATACCTTAAAAAAATTGTTAGATCCTTTTAAAGAAAACGTGTCATATAATCAACTTTCATCGAAATATATGATAAACTCAACCCAATTTTATGAAAAATAGTATACCATTTTTACATTTCACATAATAGAAATAGATAAATATTACTTAAGTATTGTTATAAATATTTAACTACCCATAGAGAGATGGCCAAGTGATTGAGACAGGGCATCATCACAATAAAAAACCAAGTACAAATTGTAGTAATCCTAGAATCATGCTTTACATAAGGTAAAATTGGGGAACTCATGACTCAAGTACTATAGATAAAAAACATTTACCCTTACCAAAAAATATATGATAAAAATTGACAAACTACATAAGTTTAAGCTTAAGGGGATACAATCCTTCTTGCCTTCCATATAGATAATGAAAATGGTTGAACTCCAAGTCTCATGTTGCTTGTCATGTTACTTTATAAACCTTGATTGGAAAGAAAAATAGGAGGGCGGAAATGTAAGAAATATAAAACATAATGAAACACAACGTAAGAAATAGAGAACATATAATGAAACACACACATACATATCTCTCTAGACAATCAACACAAATTATTTTTCTAGGAAATCCTTATGGGAGACAAGAAACCCTAAAAAGTAATGATGCTCTAGACTCTTTTTCCCTAGGAAATCCTTATGGGAGAAAAACAACACTAAAATGTAAACATGCTCTACTCTCTCTTTTCTGGTATGGAAAATATATTTAAGGTAATCTCTCTAGAGTTAGCTAAGACTTTTGGCGTGTAAGGTTGCTATAAAAACTTAACTTCATACATTTTTCTCTCTAACTTCACACTCCTAGTTGTATTTTCAACTATGGAACAAAATACAATAACACAAAATGGAACTCTTATTCCTCCTAGTGGCCAAGTGTTTAACGTAGCGTGATAGCCAACTAGGTGTAAGATTTGACTCCATCAACCATTAACAAGGTTTGTGATTTTAGACCTTTTAGAGTCTTGTTAAAATTCCACATGTAGCTAGCTTGCTATGCATGAGTAATGGGGCTAAAATGTCATTCTCTCGTACCATGGTGGTCAACATGATATAGGTCAACTTACTAAAGGCATTAATTTTGAATGAACTTCATTTGATGTTTTTCTTGCACCATTGGATATATGTCTTTAAGTGTAGAATAATGGTCAAGATTTTGGCACAAGGAATAATCGTTTGACCCCCAAAAATGTCAAATTTAAAACCTCAAAATGACTCCAAAAGGTTTTGGATCCCAATTCTCCACCCACCATTAAAATGACCCTACAAGTTGATTCTTTCAGTTTTTTCACTCTATAAGCGTCAAAATATATGACAAATAATATAATTATCCAATCTAGATCATTATTTAATAATTTGTTAAAATTATGAGTAAGATATACATCATGGAATTTAAATAAATAGCGTTAATTCATTGAACACCCTTGTACATTCCTTGTTGATACTTTTAAAGTAATATGTTTTGAAAAATAATTTGTTTATGGATTCTATTTTCCACATTCTCTCAACCATATCAAAAACCTTCTTATAATATTTGAAACCTAAGGTCTTTCCCATACCAAAGTATGTTATTTTAAAACATGTTTTCTTGGTGATATGGGTGATTTAGAAATGATTGGGAGAGAAAAATTCCTCATTTAATATGTACAATATGTTTGGTTCATGCCACTAAGCCAAGAATTTTAAATTCAACTGACTTTTAATATAACCAACTAAATCCTGCAAAAAAAGAATAAAACAATTTATGTTAGGGCTGTGGATTCAGGCATTGAAACAACACCATGATATTTCAAAATCCTATTTGTTTTCAAAATAGGGATGCACTCCCATTTGATTCTCATGATTAGGTTGTAATCATGAGGCTCTCGCTCAAGAGTGGACCTTCCCAAAATCTTGTGACGTCTTGTCACAAACAAAACCATAAAACTGAAAACACATCATGCAAGAAACATAGCTCGCTGACATATCATTTTTCTCCTTCAAAGAAAAAAAAATTCACATCATGTGAATATGTCCATGTACTCTTACATATTGGTGTAAAAAACCATCAACCAAACACAAGTTGACAAAACATGCCTCTTCAAACAACTGACTCTTAAGTCAAATAATAGAGCTCATGTACAAATTTCCATATTTGTTGCATTTAGGTGTGTCTAACATAACTCTACTTTCAACATCTTGCTTCATGCAACATGCACCATACTTTGAATTTGCAAAGAAATTCATGAAACATCAAAATACATGCAAGGCCTTAATTAGATAAGAAATCTAACCATCTGTTAGCAAACCATTTCAATGGCGCATCTTTTAGTTGCACTTCATCATGTGAATCATCTTGACCCTCATCGATTATGGAATCCTCTTTTCCATTCTTGTTGTTATCTCTTTCCACCTTCTTCAAATGTTGTGGATGAATTGTTGGATACAAAGTCCAACACTTGTCCACAAGGTGACCTTTCTTATGGCAATGAGTAATAAACAATTGCATCTTATTTTCAACATCATTTTCCTTGTCCAATGGGCCTTTGAATTTTTGCCTCATTTATTTAGAAAGTTTCAATGTGCATGGATATCTTCTTCCAACATCTATAAAAATTATGATTATTCAAACCACAAAAGGAACATGTGCAAGTTCTTTTATATATCTTATGTGAATATTTACCATGTTTATCATAATCAAAAGAAATTTGATTAAAGGAAAATTTATACCTTGAACATTCACCATTGTCGCCTTCTTGAGGAGGTGAATTTGATGAGGTAGTGGCTCTCCTCTGAATACTAGCAATGAATTCAATGACTAGATAGAGTTTTCAACATCCTCTTCTTTTACATTCTCATTAGCTGCATGTTTATTAACATCTTCTTGCAAAGTGGGTGTCAAACTTTTCCATTCATCATGAACACAAACTTCACAAGCTTGAGGTAATGAACACAAAATAAAATTCCTTCTTGGAATAGCTTCATGTGCCTCCTTGGCTTTGGAGCATTCTCCATCATGTTTTCCATAACCAAGACCCAAATAATTAGGCCCTTCCTCAACAACATTTGGCTCAACTATGCCTTGTACATGTTTGCCTTTAACCCTTTACTTTCATAGCACATTTTCATCAAAAATTTGGACCTTATTCCTCTAGTGTATCTCTCAAAAGCACGTACACATTCATTTTGAGAGGAAATTGAAGACAGAAACCAATAGCTAATTCTTCTAACTAACCTTGACTAAAATGAGCTAAATTGTACTTTGATACCAACTTGATTTGAATATGGACAAACTAGTTTTGTTGGGCTATCTCCCTCATTAGTTAAATAAAAATATGTTTAGGATCGTCTAAAGTTAGCCAATTGGGAAGGGGTTTATGTGTCAAGCTTTAAGTGTATTTTGTGAGAAATTTATGAGTTAATTAGCTTTTAAAAACTCATGTGTACAACAAATAAAATGCAAAATTTTTATTTAGGAAATTTTTTTCCCTCAATCCAGATTTCGATCATTGGACATGTAAGAGGAAGAAAGAGGGAATTCACTTTTCAAATTCTAGACCTGGTCTAAACCAAAATAAACTAGAGGTTTGGTTTTCAAATACATTCACTTATTTGGAAAATTTCTAGCTATCGAAAGTCCATATGCCAATCTACCTCCCAAGAAATCCATTTAGTACACCACTGGTTAGTTTTTTGTCTTCCTATATTTTTTATCAACCTCTTCTAGTGATTCTTGAAAGGTGGATACTTAAATACTTCCTAAAAATGTGAGCTCTAAAATGAGAAGACATACAAGGTCATTTTAAGTCATTCTTCAATTCCACCTTGCAACTCTAAGAGACATTGAATTAAATTTCATCATTCATAATTCATGCTCATGGAACATGATTGTGTTGCAATTGTGATAACATCTGCTGTATGCAGAAGCTAATAAAAAATGATCGAAAATGACAAATTTTTGCTCTGTTTTTTTTGAAGATTTAAGGAAAAATACACCAAGTAGCTTCCAACTTCATATGACCATCATGTCAAACTCATCTCAGGATATTGTCGAAGTAAGAGCCACTTAAGCAAGCAATCTAGTATACATGACTCCAATTTCAATTAGTAGCAATGACAGTTCTCTAAGTATGGTGCAAACATTGCTCCAGATCCTTAATGGGGCATGTTTGATGACAATAATTTGGGGAGTGAGAGAGGGAGATGGTAGGAGAAAAAATTCAAGGAATCCATGGGAAATTGAAAAATATATAACTAGAATAAGGTGGAAGACATTTGTAACCTAAGAGAGAAACTTGTGAGGAAATGGGTGAAGTTGGTATTACACACCCAATTGGACAACCTCGAGGAGAAAACATTTCTCCCACTTTATTTGTTGGCATAACCTAGTAAGTGTTATTCACTAGCATGTATTTTGTAAAGGCCTTTCAACCTAGTTTCCATTCAACTCCATCCACCAGGTTGTAGAGGATTCCAAGCCTAATTTCATAAAAAGTAAGTTGGGGATGATCACATTGACTTGCTTGATGACATGTCTATGAAGATTAACTACCTTGAACTATTTTTTTGCGTAAGGAAAGAGACACATTCCCATGTCTGAGCATGAAAACGTTCTTTGATATTGTTAATGCCTCTAGTGTTTACTTCTACAAGTTCTATAGGCAGATTCTGTAAAGGGCCAGGTAGCCTCTGGATCTCATCTTTTATGAAAGGTGACATATCTAGTAAATTCCCCTACAGTCAATCTCTGGAATGGATCTAAATAGAAGTTCTTCATTTTAATATCCATAAAACACGACAACTTTAAGGTAAACTATGTACATGTGTCATTTCTCCCACAAACTAAAGTGTATAAGTGGTAAATTTTATACCAAGTGTGCTCCCACCATGTAAAGCGCAATTTGGTGAACTTATCATTTTTATAATATCTTTTTTCGATTAAATTTAGTTTCACACATGATCAATTATTGCTTTGAAAGTTGTGTTCTACATAATTTGTGTACACTAAATTACAAATTGATTTTTTGAAATCTATTTTGTGTAAATTTCGACCAATAGATATATATCATGGAGGATGAAAGACGAAGATCAGCCGAATCCCATATGGAGGTTCAGGGATCGGAGGATGTTCACGATATTTAAATATAATCTTAAATCTCCATACATGTGTGTACATATGGAATTGATTTTTTTATTAACTTTGTGAGTTAAATTAGTTGTTAATAAGTTTCATATTTTAATTTTTAGGAGGTAAGAGGAGAAGGGTTTCAACTCCATCCATGGAGTGTAGCCAAGGTTCAAAATCGGTCGAGGTATTAGTGGTAGCAGGTTGCGGGAAGGGGGTTATATTTATTCCCCCGAAAGCCAATCAACAGCTGCTGGTTCTCAACAGGGTCACTGTGGGTCTGGTTCTCAGCAGCGTCATTCTGGGGTTGGTTCTCAGCAGGGTCATGTTGGAGATGATGTTAACCAACAACATCAAGGTTGCCATCAATTTCAATATTTTTTCATTAAATTTTTACAACTTTTTTTACACGTGTTTTTTCTAATATACGAAATTATATATATATATATATATATATATATATATATATATATATATATATATATATATATATATATTGATGCGGAGGCTGAAAATGTTCGAGCTGAGTGAGTGAAAATAGACGGGTGTTGTAGCCGCTACAACACCACCCAAAATTTTGGGTATATTTAAAATTTTGGGTTCCCCCTCTGCTCGCCTAGGCGTTAAAGTCTTTCACCTGAACTGTAGTCAATGACATCCCGCCGACCTATCCCCAACCCCTCACGAGTTGTCTCATCACCATGACTTGATGTTGTCGCTGCAATCACGCCATATGTGGGAGGTATCATCTAGTGTACGCTCAAACATTCTTACGACAATCGCGCCATGTGTAATAAGATTTCCATGCATACGTTTGAATGGAAACCTTTTGTGTATTGACGAGTAAAATCCCTCCTGTTGTAGGTCATTAAGCATGTTGTTTGAATACTTCCCTTAAGCTTGTTAGTTTCATGTGTTTTATCTGTGGTCATCATTATTGAAGAGTAATTATGATGTTGTAATATTCCACGCAGGTTGACCCCACGGGTGACAAACTCCTTAGTCATGTCACGACATCAAGGGAAATAAAATTGGGCTCAACGACAAGGCCAAAGTTGCAGAACAGGGGAGGAGCAGGAGCAAACGATCAGTACTGTTAAAAGGGGGATAGTGTGATACATGTTGATTAGAGAGAACCTTCTATGTCACTGATGCAAAAGCTTTCTTCACTAGTACGCACCAGATGCTTAAAAGCGCTCCATTTGGAAATTTCCAAATCCTGCACCATACCATCTAAATGTCGATGGGCGCACGCAAAGAAACATATTTCACCACCCTGACCAGTCTAGCCCAAAGTATAGCCTGGTAAACAAAGTGGTCTCAGAAGACTCACATAGAATGACAATCTTAGTCAAGGTGTTTCGTGTTGAGCAGTAGTACGAAAGTACACATGTTGGTGTGGCAGGCCAATGGTAGAGTTTTCAATATGTGAGCGCAATTTTGAGAAGAACCATTTATTAAGCCTGAGCTACATGGTGTGGAATTATTCTTGCTGCAAGGGGTATTATGAGGTAAAGTAAATGATAAAATTAAAACAAGGCTCAGAAGCATATGGTTTTAAAACCATAAGTTATCCTGGAGCAAAACCAAGTGATAACATTATGAAGGGCGCACATTCAATAGGTGATGTTGTATATATTAATGCAAGGCGCAAGACCACGTGGTTTCCAAAACATATAAAATGGGAGAGCGGGCGCATGAAAGGTTTGATAGTGGATGTTCGGGCACTTTACATGTGTAGCGATCGATGTTACGTTGGGAAACGTGGCGCAAACTACATGCACACGTTGCATGGAGTCAAACATCCGATTGCATGCTTCATTTACGTTAAAACATTTGAGCGGTATATATATAAGGTGGTCAATTTTACGATTGAAATGACGGATCGAGGACTATGTAGAAAACACGCGTTTGCATGCAGCCAAAGACTTATATGGACGCAATTTTTCCATGCCGAAGTCTATGTGTTGGGTGAATATATAATGGTCGGAGTTTGATGTTTAAAAAACGTGGAATGAGCGCAAAGGTTTCAACAGTCAACTTTTCGACCTTGGTAAATGGAGCGGATATATTATATAGTGACCAAACTTATATTTAAAGCATGAGGCGGAGTTTGTTCTTTAGAAAAGATATAAAATATTTGGTCAAAGGGCGCTTTTAAACATGGAGTCCAACGTTTAACATGAAATGGTGGCGGAAATTTGCAAATAGGCTCAAATAGTTTGATCGTGCAATTCCAATCCACGTGGGACAGATGTATACAGCAGTCAATGTTACATTGGAATTGTGGCGCATGGGCAGGTTGCATGGGGTGCAATTATGTCGATTGGCTCAAATGATTTCATCCGTAATGGACATTTGCTTTCATGCCGAAGTTGCAGTCCGTAATGGATATATAAGTGGTCAAAGCTGAGTTTCAATGGCCAACGTGGAGCGTACACATATAATGTCCAAGTGTTATGTTTGAACGTGAAACAAGAACCCTATATGAAACTAACGATGGTGATGATATAACAATCTTTGTGTGGATATAATCAAAATGAATGTCGAATTATATGAAGGCATCAGCGCAGTTTTAGACCTACGGATAAATGCTTGGAGAAGGTGTATTTGTAGGGGTCCAAGGCTGTGTTTAAACAGAGAACAAAATAATTTAATAAACCTGCAGCAGCAACGTAATAACCATGGTGCGTTGATAGTCAAACTACATAGATTGAGTTTTCCACGTTGCTAGCCCAAAATCTACGTGGAAACATCACAAAAGAACCGCGCTTCTCGAGTAAGTGTGTAAAGATACCAATACTGAAAAGGAAAGCGAATATATATTATGCGTTACAACTGAAGCCAGCCCTATAAAAGCCTGCTGCGTTTGACACTGAAGAAGCTATTTCAAAGGAGTAGATAACAGCTGACTTCTGTAGCCTCGACGATGATATTCCGGGAGAGAATCGCTCTTTAAATCTGCTGCACTGGTCACAGTCAGAAAGATGTTATCGCGACATAGTCGTTGGAAGCTAATTTTTCGTATTGCCACTACTGACCATGTCGAGCTGTCTCCACAGAGCCAAACTTGGATGATTCCTAAGGCGCTTGCGGTTACTATGTCCAAAAGCACTGAAAAAACTGATCACACAGCCCATAGTGCGTTTTCCATTGCAGGCTCATGCAGAAATCTTTGTGAGTGGCATAGGGCCCTGAACAATTTCGCTGCAGGCATACGTGCATGTGTAGAGAGTTTTCGACTCAGAGGAGTAGAAACCGAGTATAATTGGCCTTGCACAACGACAGATCTGGTTTCTGGAGGTGGGATTGAAGTGCACGACCCAAAAATGGTATTCAAAGACTTCATGCTCTTGTCATAATGCAGGTTGGATTGCACATGGAGTCAGCTGCATCGGCTTTGTCATTATCAAAGAATATTGATTTATGGAGGGAAGCAAAACGCTCATTTGAACAAGCACAACAGCAACTATGGAACATGATTTTCACAGGATGGCGACCCTTTTGAAATGTATGGTTATCACTAATCCGTCGATGGATCAGCATTAGAAGAGCAAAGGGTTGAAAACCAGCAACCGCAGAGGCTTATCAATTACATCGTTAAACATCCTGCGTTCATTATTGCCATAATAGACAGCATTGCTGCAACCAGGAGGGGCAGAGTTTCATGGAGATGCCCATTCGGCCCTGCCGGTGATCTGTCAAAATTCGCTGCTTCCTCCAACTGTGACCAAATCATATGATAGAGGGACATGTCCTTACATGAAGACCACGCCAACCATTAAATGAATCACAGCATTGTTTCACCTCCTTTAGGCAAATGCAACGCAAGTGCAAGATCCTTGAGCATGACTAGCGTAGGATCGTAAGTGAGGTTGCAGTTTCCCTCAGTTAAGATACAGATTCTCCGCTTAAAGATGAAAAGTATTGCTCCTCTAATGAATGGGAAAATCGATGAGCATGAAGACCTGCAGTGAACACTGAGAACGTGAATGAAGAAGCTCGTGCCTATCAAGTAATTTAATCCAAAACTTGAAGAGAACCTTATGCGTGGGGAAGATGATGATCCTGACAGAGAAAGGGCACAGAGAAATCCTACACATGCCATTATCTATGATGACAAAGTCTTGACCACACAGGGGTCTAAATCCATTGTTTTTTCTTTTGCAAATTAATTAAAATTCCCTTAGCATTATTATTATTGTTCAATCATGGAGACATGTGACTTGTGTGACTTTGTGTTATTTTATTGCGGGAAGAACATTGCTGTTTGCACATGAGAGCGAGAGGTTTTCCCCGACAGCAAGAGGACTGGTTTTCAAAGCACGTGAGATGAGGAATACTGCTACAAAATCCGCAGATCTGCTTGAAGTTGCAGGTCGCAGATTTCTTCAAGTCTCAGGTCGCTGATGGCCGAGGGCGCGAGGTCGCAAATCCCAGCAGGTCGCAAGGTCGCACCTCTTCGGTTTTTTTGCCTTTTGCGACCCCGCGACCCATCGACCTAGTTGCAAGGTCGTACTTCTTCGGTTTTCCTCCCTTTCGCGACCCAGCGACCTAGTCGCAAGGTCACAAGGTCGCATCTCTTCAGTTTTCCTCCCTTTTGCGACCTCGCGACCCAGCGACCTAGTCGCAAGGTCGCACCTCTTCGGTTTTCCGCCTTTTGCGACCCCGCGACCCAGCGACCTAGTCGCAAGGTCGCGTTTCTTCGGTTTTCCTCCTTTTTGCGACCCAGCGACCTAGTCGCAAGGTCACATATTGGCCATTTTCTTACAACCTGTGACCCCGCAACCCAGTCAGGTAGCAGGTCGCAACAACAGCTTAGGTCACAGGTCGCAAAAAAGACTGGGTCACAAGGCAGCCCAACGGTCGGGAAGATGAAAAGTCAAGGAAGCCCAAAGGGCAGGTTTTGTATTATAAATACTCCTTCGGGAGCTTGTAAAAATGGATTTTGTTTTGGACTCGAGTTGAGTACATTGTATTACTAGTAGATTATACATTTAATGATGAATACAAGCATTTTGTAAAATCTCTTTGTGGATCTGGTGTTGTTTTATGTACGAGCACTCTTGAGTATTATATTTTCAGTTTCTAAACATCTTTAGATTAAGGGAACTGTATCTTTAATTCGGTTCATAGTTACATAACAGTTTTCTAAGTATGTTAATGGTGGTTGAGTTATTTCACTTTCTTATCGAATGCTGATGACTTTGTTTATCTGCGTTTGTGTTATCATTTAAAGCTTTTAGGAAGTGAAGGGTGTTCTCGCCATGAGGAACTATTTCTTTCATGGTCAGAACAACTTTCAGGCATGAACCTAATGAAGTGTTGCTAACAACACTTCCTTCGGTCTTCATGCTTTATTATTTTTATCTTGCTACTCATAGTGTCGTATGTACATTTAATGCATCAAACATATTTCTTGTATCAGTCGATTAGGTGTGTATTCACTATTTTATCGAGTTTAAGCGAGACCCAAAGCAAAGGAGAAATCAGTGGTAGCCGGACCAACACCCCGGACGGGATCCCTAATCCAAACGGTGCAAGGTCTAGTTGGGACCTTTTACCGGGGGAGAGATCCTAACTTGTTGGGCGGACGATTTTCCCATCAACGGCGGGGGCGACTCGCTACATTCAAGAAGAAAGTACAACAGCCCAACCCAACTTATCAAGGGTGAGATTCTTGATATACCATGGGAAACCAACATGGCAGAATGCACCTTACAAAGGTGTGAAAGCCTTCATGCAAAATTGCAAAGAGATCTCATGGCTTTGTCTCTACTTGCTGAGAGTAGACAAAGCCTTGAAATAATTACACATTCATTGGGTGAAATGGTAAATGTGTACAGAAATTTGGGGCCAACGACTGATTCATTTGTAGAACTGATGAGAAAGAGAAAAGAAACAGTGATGGGTCCTGATAAATGGTAGGACATAAAACAAAAAGTTACAAGAGTAGAGGCCAAGTCAATGTTTAATTATAAGGAAGGGCCAAAAAGAAAAATGTTGAAGGTGCAGTATTTCAAGCACCCAGACAAAGCTGGTTATTTGTATGATCGACATCTTGCGGCCTTTGGAAGGCTTCCATGGAACGATGAGGTTCCTGTTTATTTTTCACAAATGTTTTATGCAGAATTTTTTTTGGGTATGAAACCCGACTACAATGACCTTCCTTCAGAATTTTTTGGCCCGGGGAGAGGTCGATTATATCAACGTAAGGGCGCTAAGCGAGATGTGGAGTTGCCTCGCCCTGAGCCACCATTGGTGAGTCGACCGTTTCGAGTCGAAACCCTGCGATCAGAGATGGATGTGACTTCTCAAATAAGTCGTGAAGCAAGAGATGTTATGATCGACAATGTTCATAGCGGATTGAGTGGAGTCGATCTTTGTTTAAATCAACAAAGAGCACGTGAAAATGCATGTGCCAATTTTGTTTATCGTACAGATGAGGAGATTTACAACATGAATGTTGAAGATCTCCAAACATATGCAATAAATTGTCGCAATGGTCTGCAAGACCTAATTTTTCATGAGGAAGAGGGCACCGGAACGGTATGTGTTAGTGACCTTAGGGTTTCAAATTATTTTTACATATACATGTGTACAATTTGTAATAAATACATTTGTATGTACATGTATACATTTATTTGTATGTGTACATTAATCTAACAAAAATGTATGATTATATGTTAAAACACCATTTGCAGTTCTCAGGCATGATGTGTGATGAAAATGTTAATATTACGTTTGGGACCTCCAGTTCAAACGATGCAGATGGGTTTGACCATCATGATATGTTGGCACATGTATGTTAGTGTTTTTTAAGTGACTCTAAAATAAATAATTGTTGCCACACATGTACATGTATGTATATATATAATTTGATAAAATGTTTTAACGGGTACCGATTCCGTCTGATGTTTTTGGGATGGCGGTATCTTCTTCTTCTTTAGGAGATATACCTTCTACTTCATTGGGAGATGAGCCACAAGTATGGAAAATTTTTCACAAGTTTAAAATTTATGTTTAAAAGTTATATATATATATATATATATTCTACCTCAAAAAGTTCCATTAAAAATTGAGATATATATATATATATATATAGAGAGAGAGAGAGAGAGAGATCTATATTTTGAGTTATTTAAAAAATTTTGAATTTAGGTTCCTATAGAAGATTTCTTTAATCCGCGGACTCTAGCGACGGAGATAGGAACATCCACAACATTTGAACAAGTTGTCTTTAGTTCCTTTTTTTAATATTAAATTGAAAATAAGTTTATATATGTACACGTGCATTTTCATTTGAAAGTTTTTAATATATATATATATATATATATATATATAGTTAATTGTACATGTATATTGTACAGTTTACCACTGCAGATGTTCCTATGGGAGAACCTGTTCATCAAATGGAGAGGGAACCTTACGAGGTATTACATGATTTTTTTGTTATATTTTGTTTTTTACATGAAGTTCTAGATATATATATTCTCATTCATTTTTAAAACTTCAAATTTTAATGTTCAAGTACATGTGCATTGTGTATGTAGGTTTCCTATTCACAGGATAGGGCGCAGGCTGAGACCCAGACGCTAGATCCTCCATTTGATGGACATGAGTTACAGTAGATTTGATTTCAAAATTTAGATGGTTTTAAAATTTGTTATACTTGATACAGTTTGATACTCAAGTGAGATTTACAATTTTTGGACATATTTTATTACATTGTTATTATATAATTTGTTTTATTTAATTTTTGGATGGTTTTAGTGCTTTTGGCATGTGAATGTGAAGTAATGTTGTCATCTGAACTACATTTGGTGCATGTGATATTTAATGTTAAATGTTTTTGTTGGATAGTTGAATTATAATTGGCATGGCATGTGAAGTTTTTACAACTCAAGTTTTGGATGGTTTCAATCTACATTTTGCATGTGATATTTAATGACCTTTAAATGTTTAATGTTTTAATGTTGCACAATATATAATCAAAAGGGTTTTAAAACTTAAAGTTTTGGATGGTTTCAATCTACAACTTAAAGTTTTGGATGGTTTCAACCTACATTTGCACATGTGGTAAATTGAAATGTTACTTGTAACAAGACAATCCCCATTGATTTCATTGTATATATGTTGATTTTTGATTTGATATAATTGCATGTATGATGGTACATTACTTGTAAAGTCATTGGATTAATAGTGTTCATTGATTTCAGTGTAAGCGCAAAAAATTATTGACAATGTAGAACGATTTTTGTGTTATAATAATTAAACATAATAATATTGGAGAGCAAGGGAGATAAGGTATGGTGTTTACTACAAGAGTTCGAGCTAAATATTTAAATGGTTTATGATTTATGATTTTTACTTTCTTTTTAATATAATCGATACGAAAAGATGACAAAACTAATAAGGGTGACAATAAGAATAGAAGAAGAAAATAGTTTAAGATTGATCACAATAAATGCTATTTGTAATTGATTACATTCTAATTGCTATTTGTAATTGATTACATTCTAATTATTCACATTCTATCATTCAATATTATTACATTGTCACTTTGCATTCAAAAAATTTATTTGATCATTTTCCATTATTAAAGTTATTCTACAATATTTATCATCTCAACAAATTGAGGTAACTAAGAAAATTTAAAATTAAAATGACTTGATAACTCTCAAACATATTTAGCATATTTAAAATGGTTATATTAATATTAGATGTATTTACATATTATTGATAAAATTAATCATATGTTTCTCATATTATCGATAGTTTTTCCTTGGTTGCACACAACTGAAACCAACTTAGATCCATCTTAACTAAGGATCTATCAAGCGCCGAGAGGGATCAAATCTCTCGAGGTGCAAACATTTCCTCAAGTTTTGCACTCAAAAAAGAGGTTTGCACCTCTAGATATTTGATCCCTCTCGGCGCTTGATAGATCCATAGTTATGATGGATCTAGGAAAATAACTTTCTAAAAATAAGGGAGGGAAAAGCAGCATAGGGAACAATTAGGAGTAGATTTAGGGCTTAGGGAACAATTAGGAGTAAATTTAGGAACATGTGATAGTTGGGTGAGATAAAATCATATATTTTAATAAAATAATGGGAATTTGTAGGAGAGACAAATAGTGGATATGACATGTATTTTGGTGAATAATCAAATTTATGGAATTAAACAATTAATTATTTTTGTATGTGAAAACAAGATTCACACCTAATCCTCACCTAAAAGACTAAATTAAACACATTATTATTAAGGGGACGAGGAGCTTTCTAGGTTTTGAGCTCCCCATTGTTAGATGAGTGTCGTAATGGCATTCCGTGTATTTTTGTGAGAACTTATGATATTGTGATATTCTAATTACGAAATAGTGATCTTGAGTACATGCTGGATAATGTAGTAGATAGGAACTTTTTGATAAGGGGAGATTAGGGATGTGACCAAATTCCTATCAGTGAAAAAAAATTTCTTCACCTTCCTATAACTCCATTGTAGCTTTGAGGGCCAAAGGTAAGCATAATACATTGGAATTTCTTGGGTGAAAAACCAAGTAGGTCACCAACTTTGGTCTAGTGCATTGGAATTCATTAAAGAGTTGGTCATTGGAGCTGCTTCAAGCTAGGAGTGAGCATCGTCACCAACCTACATTGAATATTTTACACTCCCTAGGGTGAATGATACTTTAAATTGATTGACAATCTAAGACTTTCGAATTTTTCCGAATGCCAAATGATCTTACAAAGCTAGTATTTATAATATCCTAGTAGGTCATTCGGTGACAACTTTTACCGGAAACTTGAAACAAAGAGAATCTATCCTTGGCTAGGACATCATGTAAGATGTCTGCCATAAATAGTAAAATTGTACGTAAACGCTAAGATTCGGGCAAGTGGGGACAACCACTTGTTATCTCGTCCCTTGGAGGCTAGGCCATATGGGGACCGAATCTGACCTTACAAAATAAAGTGAAATAATTTGTACCATACGGTCGGAAAACATATAAAAGAACAATTAATATAAAATAACAATTAATTTCATTCTAGAATATATATATCCAATACATATAACATTTTTCATCAATGCACATGTATAGAAAAACTACTTTCAGTTGATACTAGAGCACGTGCTTGTACCCAAACAATTTGTAACATGTGGAAACCACAAATAAATTAATCCATATTGAAAAGAAAACATACGAGTAGGCAAAAAGAGAAATTGCTTGTTGGGATAGTTATCTTGAAAATATTGTTATGCATTTGCATGCACAGTATTATCATATAGTATGTTAGCTGCTCTTCCATAGTCTTCCTCGTTTCCTCATGGGCCTTTCTCTACTGCAAAATTTCTTTTGCTAATAGGTCCTGATGTTCTTTGGTCAGCATAACACAAGGCATAGGTAAGCAATCAGGCAGTTCCTGATCACTAACCTCCTCATCTTCTATAGATTCTTGAACATCATACATGTCTTGATCATATTCTCGGTCTTGAGTTTGTTCTTGCTCTGAAAGATGCATAGGCTGCTCGAAATAGTCATCATCTGTATTCATATTAGCCATGTGCATCTTTAGCATTTCACCAAACGTTTCTATTAATTCAATTAATTGATCGCACAAAGCATCATACTTTGCATCTCTGTCCATGTTTGGATTCATGCTTTTGCAAAGAAGGCTACTGCTTCTCCTCAACCAGTTCAGTGTCCTTCACCAGTGGAGTCATTTGGTCTTTGGATCATAGGGAGTGTGGAGTCGCCAGGTGGATGATTATGAATGTTTGAAGTAGGATGTTGTCCACCATCAGCAATTAGGTAATGTCACCTTTCAGGAATAACCTCAAAACACAACAAACTCCAACCAGAGATTGACTGGGAGGGCGTTTACCAGATATGTCACCTCCGAAGAGGGTGAGATCCGGAGGCTACCTGGCCCTTCCCAGGCTCTGTCTAAGAGTATGAGGCACACAATGAATGGAGGCTGATTCAAGAAAGGGATGAATTTCTGCCAATCTAACCAGAGATTTGTGGGTTTGAATGCCTAGGGATGTTCAAAGTGTAATGCACTCAATCCCCAGTATGGTCACCATTATGTTGGTGTTCCCATGTTTTGGCCAGATTGGTAAGACCAAAAGATGAGACAACATCAGAACCACTTTTGGGTCCTAGGATCTAGCCCTCCTAGACCCGGAGAGGGATCTCTCCAAATAGAGCAAGAATGATATATCTTTGAAAGCTCAAATTGAGATATTAGGCTAGGTATGAAGCACAAATGGGGGGTTTAAATGATTTGGTTGGTTGGTTGCTGGGTTGGTCAGGAGATCATAGACTGAGAAAATAATGGGAGAAAGGAAACAAAACAGCAGGAGGCTTCAGCAAAGAGGATAGGCCAAGACAGTGCCATCCATTGGGCTATGGAGTCATGAAAGGAAATTACTTGCATCCACTAGCCAAGGCTTTCAAAGGGCAAGTCATCTACACTAAAGGATCTCTTAGGCAGATGGTGGAATGGAACATTAAGGAGAGAAAGTGGAAGAAGGAAAGACAACCAATTTTCTGTCTATAGATCAGGTCAGAGGTCATTTAACTCCAGACCTGCTTGGACATACTCAAAGGCAGCTCTCGAAGGGGGACAAAGGGGCTGCTTATAGATCGGACCAGAGGTCATTTAACTCCAGGTCTGCTTTAGCAACTCCAAGGGAAAACAGAGATAAGATTGACGAAGAAACATCCAAGAAGCAAACCCACAAGTTCATACATCAGCCAGCAGGAAATAACATCCACTGCACTGGTTAAACCACATGAATTCGCTCTTAGATAACACATAAAGCAGAAAACATTACAGGTAGGGAGAGCAGGAAACATAGGGCACCTAGCAAGGGTGAATCCTATGTTATACTTATGTTGCCTACCAGAAGAACATGAAACGGTATGAAAATGTGATAAACAGAGTTAGGAAAAACATCACCAATAGTAATAGACCAGGATCCTATGAAAAGTGCTTTGATTAATTGATGCAAAACCAGTCATGTACACTGAGCTCAATGGCTAATACAGTCCAGACTTTCTCCTCCCAGCCTATTACATACAACTACTCTGCTACTCCCTCCCACGACTGTTCTAACAATCAAGAATGAATCCCTCTAACAGCAACTCCCACAGCAAGGCAACAACAACCTTTTCAATGTGTTCTTCTAGATTCTTATAGGAAAAAACAGAGCAGAAGATGGTAGGTGAAGAATTAAATGAAGAATTAACGCTCAGAAGAGGAGGAAGGCCGCAACCCATTCTGCTTTAAATCTGTGCAATTACTTCTGGTACTCTGGCTGCAGAACTACTCCCATTCTCTGTTGACTAGATGAACTGGTGGAATAATGATGTTAGGGTCTCCATACCGTGTAACAAATGCTTTTTACGGTACATGACTGCTGAAAGGGTGTAAATCTTTATTTGGGCGCAATGTAGACTGGAAAAATGATGTGTACCATGTCCTTCCATGGAAGAACGCTCTGCTGATACGGAAACCCTGATAAGATTATCTCTCTGTGCAATGGATCTCTTGTTCGATCCTCGGGGTCTTCTAATTGTACCTTTGCCTTCTAAAAATCCATGTAGAAGCTCATAAGTCTTCCATTTCTTGCCTCGAGCTCTCTGCTGCTCCTTTACTGTCTTTGTCTGTGCATTCCGAGCTTCAATGGCGTCGAAGGGTTGGTAGAGTTTAAACTCTATTCTTCGAATAATTTATGGCACAAGCACCTCCAAACGTTTCCTGTAACATCAGGCTCTCAATACAGCCTCTGCACATGGTTTTCTACGATCACCTCGTCACTGCAACAGAGATCGTGCAACATGGCGATCATTCCCTGATGAAAACCCTGCAAAACCTGAAACCTGTGAAGAGAAAGCATGGACGGGGAAATGGATATGGTGTGGATGGAGGAAGAAGCCATGCAGACGAAACGGTGGAGAAATTTGCGCGTAGAAACATGGAAAATCGTTTCCGGTGGAGGCCGTACGAAACACGTAGAAAATATACGTGAAAAACGAAAGAAAAACACATGAAAATGCACAAATTGTATGCAATGGAACGGGAGTGTTTATGGAGGATGCACGCAAGACGTACAGACTCGAGACCGTGGAACACACGATGTATGGACAGATCCTGGGTCATTGATCGTGGTAGGGAGATTAACTACAGGTGACACTGGTGTGGGTCATCGAGCACGGCGGACGCAGATTAACGAGCGAGCCAGCCTTTGGACCAAGGGAGGCCATCTGGATGAGGATCCCGTATCTAACCCGTGGTCGTGGATTTCGCTAGGCACCTCGTACTGAAGTTTACTGCGTGAAATGAGGGTGGTTTTGCCCCCATACTGCATGACACGCAGCGACGGCTAGTGGGAATCGCCGTTCTCTGTGGAAAACCGCCTGTTGCAGATGGGTGGTGTGGAATTTACTGGCGGGTTTAGGAAAACAACGCGTGGAGTGGGGACCACCATTTCCGGCGTGCTCCGCACCGTCGATCTGTCGGGCGAATGGACGGTGGAGATGGACTACGGGGGGCCAAGGTGTACAGACACGGGAGCTTTGGAGCGACCCCCCGTAGTGAATAACGACCGTTGATCGGGTTTTCCCATATCCCAAGGAGTCAACTACAGGGGCTCCGCGGTTTGACTCTATGGACGAAGAAGAGCCCCCGCAAGGAAAGAGCCTTGGTCACGGCGCCGGGTCACGTGGAAGATGAAGGGGCGCGAGGCTATGGCTAAAGGGGCCAGGACCCGAAATATGATTTTTGCACATTTAAAGCAATTTCAGGCCCAAGGGAAGGAACGATAGGGAGGCGAGGTGGAGAATTAGGGAAATAAAGGGCGATGGGGGAGTTTAAGGGAATTTTGGGGAATTTAAGAGGGTGATGGTGGGGATAAAAGGAAGAAAAGGGATTTTGACAAAGGAAAGGGGAGAGTAAAATGGGGGTATTTGCAGGGGTATGAGGGGTAAAATATGCCCTTTGGAGAAATGGGGCAGCATATAGAATTTATATAAGGAAAAGCACTCAGAGGCTTCAAGGGGAATGGTTTTTCAGGGAAAGGCATCCCTTGAAGGCTCAACAATCATTTAGCCCCCAGCTTGCTTGTCAAGAATTTCATAGGGGGGCTAACAGTCCATACAGCAAGAGGTCTACATGTGGCATAATGGTAAGTGTAGAATTTTGTTGGTATGAGGTGTTGCATTCAAATCCCATGGAGTGAAATTCATATTTCTAACCAATTTTTGGTGGCCCCCATGCTGCCATGTGGTGGCCTCTGGTTGGGCCACGTGGCAGCCTGCAACAACCAATGAAATCCACCCACGTAAACACCATTTAGGGCCTGCCACATGTCAGGAAGTGGGAGGCCCAATTTTTTTTTGATTTCGACCAATCATAATAGGCCACGTGGCAGCCTGCCACTGGCCGAAAATTTGCCCAGTCAACTGTTCTTTTTGCAAAATTTTCTTGTCCAGGAAAACAAACAGAACTCATTTCCGAGATCATATAATGTCAGTTTTCTTCGAAACGAGTTGCGCCATTTTCAAAACAATGAGATCTACGTGGTCATTTAGGTTCCACACCATTTTGACAACTTTCATTTTTGAGCACCTGATCACTCCTCCCCAATGGAAGCTTTTGGACCCCAAAATCTCTTTTATTACTAAACATTTGGATGAGGGTATAGCCCCCTCACCCTTCTAGTGTCAATCCAATGGAATTTTCTTGAATTCAAAAATTTGATCTTTTCATGAAAACTGATCTTTTCTCTTGATTCTGGAGACCCTGTCTTGCTGTTGTAGATACCATCTTGTTGCAGTTTCCTAGAATGTGCATAACCCTTCTAGTCTCAATCTAGTGGAATTTTATTGAATTCAAAAATTTGAGGTTTCATGAAAATTGAGCTTTTCATGAAAACTGATCTTTTCCCTTGATTCTGGAGACCTTGTCTTGTTGTTGTAGATACCATCTTGTTGCAGTTTCCGTAAGATGGAGGCTCGTCTCCATATCCTCCTTATCCTTTTGAATACTTGTCTCCCTTTGGAATATTGGAGTTGTCACCTTGCATCCTCGTGCTTCTCTCCTCATAGAGAACTTTCACCATTATTATCATATCAAAGAATGTTTTCCTAAAGGATTTTTCATCCTCTGACATATTTTCAGGCTCTCCTTCATGTGACATACATGTTGAAGCTTCAACTGCAATTTGAGGTAGAATTTGTGGTGGATATTCTAGCAAACTTGCTCTCCTTGTCCTTGAACTAACTTGAGGACTTGCGACCACAAGCTTTCCTTGTCCTCCCTTCAATTTCAACCTTGTAAGCATCACATACAAAGAAAACATCTTGCAAAAATTTAAACCCTCACAGCAACAAAGAAAACCCAAGTTGTGATACCAAACTTGATATGTATGAGATCTTAATGTAAATGTGCTTGAGGTTGTATAAATTGCAAGTATTAATTTTGAGTTTTATGAGATATTGTGTCAAATTATTATACACATGAAGCATGAAATTAAAATTTGAAATAGAAACAAATAGCAGACAAATACACCATAAAAATAACCACAACACAACAAGTGATGAAGGAGTTTACCCCTCTCGGGTTACGTCTCCTGGTCGAGCTTCCAATGATTGGCCCTCTTTCATTATGCTCTTGAAAGGGTGATTAAATACATTTAAAATTCTCAAATGCCTTCAATACCTGCTCCAACAACTTTAGAGCTATCAAAAACCCATTTCTAGCCTCTTTTTGCTCCCAAAAAGGAAAAAAATGAGAAAGTTATGAGCTTCCCAAGTTTTGCTGCTAATTGACCCACAAATTCTCCAAGTTCGGTCAATTGTCCTACAATTTCACCCCATTTTTCGTTAATGGAGCAACAAATAGGAGAAATTCCATCACAATTTGTGGGATAGTTTAAATGCTCAAAGTGGCCTAAAAACCAAATTTTGAATCATATACAATATGGCCAAATTAATTAATTGTTAATTTTTCAAAACAACTCCATTTTAAACTTTAAATATTATTTTTGTGGGTTCTATACACAAGGACTATGTGTCACATAATGGTAAGTGCAGAATTTTGTTGGTATGAGGTGTTGTGTTCAAATCCTGCAGAGTTCAATTTGGATTTATGTTGTGAAACTAGCTCCAAAAATAGAAGAAAAGAGATATAAACACCTTAGAAATAAGCCACTTCGAGGGGACAACCTCCAATACATTACATGAATGAAAAATTCTTGGATGATACAAATTACAAAACCTCCTTTCTATATATAGGAGTCCATGGGGCCACAATGTAATCCTAGCCGACCTAACAATAATAATTTAAGGGCACAATAATAACAAAATGGGGGTTACAAGGGAACAATAATAACAATAAGGGGGTTACACTAACAATAATAAGGGACTATACTAGTGATATAGGGACCTAACATGCCCCTCTCCTTCAAAAAGTGTTGTCCTCAACGCTTGAGTAGCTCTGGGTGCTTCTGTATAAAATTCTCATCCTCCCATGTAGAATCTTCAGTGGGTAAGTTCTTCCACTTGATGAGATACTCTGAAATTGATCGATTCCGTAGTTGTCGAGTTCTTGTTTCCATGACTGCTTTAGGTTCCAATATGATTTTTCCTTCCTCATCAAGTTCTGGCAATATTGTTTGAATCGGAAGATTTTCACCTATAACCTTCTTTAAGCATGAAACATGGAAAACTGGATGTACTCGCGAAGAAGCAGGAAGCTCCAATTTGTATGCCATAGTACCAATATTTTGCAACACCTTGTAAGGACCATAGTACTTTGGTGATAATTTATTATCCTTCTTAGCTTGCTTGAGGGACATTTGTTTGTATGGTTATAGCCGTAAAAATACCCAATCTCCTACATCAAAACTTCTCTCGCTGCGATGTTGATCTGCCTGTTGTTTCATTCGATTTTGTGCCAAATTCAGGTTATCCTTTAAGAGTTGGAGAACTTCTTGTTGATGCTCAATGTGATCTTCCACTACTTGAACCTTTGAATTTTCTCTTAAAGATGATGTGATGGATGGTGGATGATATCCATAAAGTGCCATAAATGGGTTCATTTTTGCTGCAGTATGGAAGGAAGTGTTATACCACCCTTCAGCGAGAGGTAACCACTTGAACCATTTTTTTTGTTTATCAGATACAAAACAACGAAGATATCCTTCCAAAAATTTATTTTATATCCTTCCAAATGTTGTGAAACCAACTCCAAAAGTAGAAGAAAAGAGATATCAACGCCTTAGAAATAAGCCACTTCTAAGGGGCAACCTCCAGTACATTACATGAATGAACAATTCTTGGATGATAAGATGAGCTATGAGCTAATTGAGTACCCAAACAAGAAAATAACTCCATCCAAAAATTTCCAGTAAAAATGGGATCTCTGTCGCTCACAATAACCCTTGGGTTTCCATGTAGCTTTTGAATTCTGTCCATAAATGTAGTAGCAACTGTACTTGCTTTAAATGGATGAGATAATGCACAAAAGTGTGCATACTTGGTAAGTCTATCAACTACCACCATGATGACATTCTTGCCTTCGGACTTCGGTAAACCTGTGATAAAATCCATTGAAATCTCCTCACAACGTTGACTTGGAATGGATAAAGGTTGTAGAAGTCCCGGGGTCTTAATTGTCTCCACTTTATTCTGCTGGCAAACCAAACATTCCGCCACAAACTTTTGAATATCGGATTTAAGGCCATCCCAAAAAAATTCTTTCTTCACCCTGTGGTAAGTTTTTAAAAATCCTGAGTGTCCTCCTAAAGGAGAAGTGTGCAATTCCAGAAGAATATTTTGTTTTAGTTGGGAATTCTTACAAAGATATAAGCGATATTTCTACCATAAGGAATCATTTTTCCAACTAAATGTATCAGATGTACTAGGATCTTGCTGCAACTTTTGAATGAGTGTCCACACTTCTTCGTCCTTCTTCCATTCATCTCTTGCTTCGGTTATTCAATCTGGTTGGATAATAGAAATGGCACAAAGCAATGCTTCCACCTCTTCATTCTTTCTTGAGAGTGCATCTGCAACAACATTTAGCTTCCCTTTTTTGTATATTATTTCAAAGTCATAACCCAACATCTTTGTGACCCATTTTTGCTGCTCTTCTAAAGATAGTCTTTGTTCCAAAAGTGTTTAAGACTATCATGATTAGTTTTTACCTTGAAGTGTCTTCCCATTAGGTAAGTTCTCCATTTCTTTAGTGCATGCAGTATTGCTAACATTTCTTTCTCATAAATAGGTTTCTGTAAATACTTTCCTTTGATTGGACGACTTTCAAAAGAAATGGGTCTTCCTTCCTGCATTAAAACTGCACCAATTCCATTTCCTGAGGCATCACATTTCACAATAAAGGTTTTTGTGAAGTCTGGCGTAGCTAAGACCGGTGCTAGGCACATTGCCTCTTTAAGATGTTCAAAGGCCTTAGTTGCTTCAGGAGTCCATGAAAATGCATCTTCTTCAATAATGTTGTTAGAGGTGCTGCTATTCTCCCATAATTCTTAACAAACTTGCGATAATACCCTGTTAACCTGAGAAATCCTCGCAACTGCTTTATGGTTGTGGGGACCTTCCATTCCTTAATGGCTTTAATTTTGTTAGGGTCTACCTTAACACCCTCGTGAGATACAATATGACCCAGATATTCCACCTCTTGTACTCCAAAGAAACACTTGGATGTTTTTGCATATAATTGTTTCTCCTGCAATAGTTTGAGCACCCTGTCAACATGTTCAACATGATCCTTCCAAGACCTGCTGTAGATTAGTATATCATCAAAAAATACTAGCACAAATTTTCTAAGGAAGGGTTTGAAATGGAATTCATCAACCCTTGAAATGTAGAAGGTGCATTGTGTAGAAATTTTTTGAATAATGAAGATTATCCACCCATATTATCCTGATCACATAATAATTGAATTCATGATGTCACATAATCTCTTCTTACAATCAATCATCAATTAAGGGAATGAACAGTCAGACAAGCACATAAACACAGTATGTATGGGGAAAGCTTATAGCTGAAAACCCCTCAGCTATTTTGTATATTATATGGAGATAACATGTAACAGTACATAGCACAATACTCCTCACAAGTACTCAGTACTATCTCATGAAGTTACACACAAACTAGCTCAGTTTTGAACAAGTCACAGGTTCAAAACTCATCCACTAATTGCCTGCCTCTATTGCGCAATCAAGGCTGGTCTAATGAGAGATCCAAGGTTCGAATCTCCTTGGCTTGACAGTGCAATCCTCATGGGAAATTTCCTTCAAGTGTGGTGCAAATCTCATGCACAACTAATGTCACAACTGATAGCTATCTCAACCCTTTCATCTACCTCTTTCACTGGTCTCCACTGAACTGTCCATGCACTGTAGTGAACTGATGTGTTCTTGAGTTGAATAATGAGTTAATAATTAGTGAATTAAATAATATTTAATTCACTTCACTCATTACTAGTTGATTAGCTAGTTAAACTAATCACAACTAGTTCAACTAAGTTAAACCGAACACAACTCCACCAACTGTCTCATCAACTCCACCAAACTTCTGCCACTGAAGTCCTAACTGAAGTCAACCATGCATGAGCTCACCAAACCCCAAGGAATAGCTTAATTCCTTCTGTCAGATGCATGAGCCACATCCGTAGCTCCAACTGAAGTGCTGTAAGAGAATAAACTGAAGTTTAGAGTCTAAATATTATTAAGGGCTAATAATATTTGACTGACCTATTTTTAGACAGACAGTCTAAAAATAGACTTCGACCTATATGTCTAAAAATAGAGGTCCATATATTTTTACCAACTCGACCAATCATCCAAGAATAACATACTGCAACTCCTGGACCATGCTCCATATGTCTAAAAATAGACTTTGCGCCAAAAATAGCCTGCGGGCCCACGTAGTGAAGGCGACTTCATTTCACTAAGCTCCATCATCTTGTTGCATTTTCAACACTCCCTCTCAACAAGATATGGATTATCTGCAACCCCTATCCTGCCTCTGTGGAATTCGAACTTGCTCCTGGTGAGCGCCTTCATCAAGATGTCAGCATCCTGATCCTCCGTGGGAACATATGAAAGTAACATGATTCTCCGCTGAACACAATATTTGATATGATGGTACCTGATGTCGATGTGTTTGGATCTATCATGAAATACAGGATTAACCGAGAGTTTAATGCAACTCTGGTTATCACAATAAATCACTGTAGGCTCCAAATGCAACCCGAACAATCCAACGAGGATCTTCCTCATCCAAATAGCCTCGCATGCATCCAAGCTTGCTGCCATGTACTCGGCCTCTGCTGAACTGAGTGCCACGGATCTCTGCTTCCTGCTGTACCAGGAAACTGCTGTCGACCCAATGCTGAAAACTCCTCCAGAAGTGCTCTTCCGGTCCGTTGGGCTCCCTACCCAATCTGCATCAGTGAAGCCAGAAAGCTTCACTCCATCCTCCTGTCTGTACCATAGACCATATCCCGATGTGCCTCTGATATAGCGCAATACATGCTTGCCTGCCTTCCAAAAGAGCTTGGTAGGCTTAATCATAGCTTGCGAAAGCTGGTTAACTACATAGCATATATCGGGTCGTGTATTGACCAGATACATAAGCGACCCCACCAACTGTCGATAGACAGTGGCATCCACTACCTCCGCTGAAGTAGCATCCTCCTTCCTCCAACCACCAGGAAGAGGAGTATCAACAAGCTTGCAACCATGCATGTTGAACCTCTCCAGTATCTCCCGGGCATACTTACCCTGAGAAACAAACAGTCCACCACTGCGCTGCCAAATCTCCAATCCCAGGAAATAATGAAGGAAGCCCAAGTCCTTCATCTCAAACTCTCTAGCAAGATCCTCCTTGCATGAAAGTATCAACAGCTCATCACCCATCAGAATCAAATCATCTACATAAAGTACAATGATCAGCAACTTACCCTCCACCACAATCTGGTATAGGTTAGGATCCGCCTCACTCTTGGAGAATCCAAGTCCGGTGAAATAACTGTCTATCCGTGTGTACTAAGCACGAGGTGCTTGTTTCAACCCATACAGCGCTCTCTTGAGCCTGCACACATGCGACTCGCTGCTGAAGATCTCGAAACCTTCGGGCTGCTCTATGTACACCTCCTCTTCAATGACTCCGTTGAGGAACGCAGTCTTCACATCCATCTGATGAATGTGCCACCCCATCTGCGCTGAGAGAGCAAGGATCGTCCGTATGGAAGAGTACCTTGCGACAGGTGCAAAGGTCTCCTCATAATCGATCCCCTCGATCTGTGAGAAGCCACGGCGACAAATCTCGCCTTGTACTTCTCCACACTCCCGTCAGCCGCCTGCTTCACTTTGTAGATCCATCGCGAACCCACCACTGATTTCCCCTCCGGTCTTGGGACAATCTCCCATGCACTGTTCCTGACGATCGAATCATATTCTTCGATCATGGCATCTACCCATGCGGGTTCCTCCACAGCTTCCTCAAAAGAGGATGGCTCCGTCATGACACATTGACTCACAAGAGCCATGTATCCAGTGTACCGATCTGGTGACTGCCTCTGTCTGCGCTGTGATGTAGGTGGTCCTACAACCTTCTCTGCATCCCGAGCCAGTCGCTCAGCTTCTGTAGTGCGCATGCGCCCTCTAATGGTTGGCGCTGCATGGGTGGTTTCTTCCACCTCCTGAACCTCCTCTTGTGGCTGATCCACATCCGAAATCTCCTCCTTAGGAACTAACAGCTCCTCATCTGCATGCAAGTGTAGCTCCCTCTCAAGCGAACACTGCATGGCTTTCTCCTCCTGAAACTTGATATCCCGTCGCACAACAATCTTGCGACTGTCTGAAAAATACACCCGATAGTTGTGAGGTGTATCAGTGTACCCCACAAATATTCCAACCTCTGCGGTCGGATCCAGCTTCTTTCTGGCATCCTTCGTCACATGCATGTAGACAAGTGAGCCAAAAATTCTTAGATGAGAAATATCAGGCCTCTTGCCAGAAAACGCCTCCTCCGGTGTACTCATGCCAAGAACCTTGTGAGGACAACGGTTCTGCACATACACTGTTGTATTGCATGCCTCAGCCCACAAGTGAAGGGGTAGGCCCTGATCATGCAACATCGCCCGTGCAGCACCCACGATCGTTCTGTTCTTCTGCTCAGCCACCCCGTTCTGCTGTGGGTTATGGGGTGCGATGAGCTCTCTCCGAATCCCTTCTGCGCTGCAAAAGTCTTTGAATTCATCCGAGATGAATTCACCACCATTGTCGCTCCTAAGAGCCTTCACATGCTTCCCCGATTCCTTCTCTACCAGCGCCTTGAATTCACAAAACTTTGAAAATGTCTCGCTCTTCTTCTGCATGAAGAAGATCCAGCACTTCCGAGAGAAATCATCAACAAAGATCACATAGTACTTGTGCTTTGTTGTCGAAGCTACAGAGAAAGGACCACACACGTCTGTGTGAACTCTCTCAAGGATCGTCGTGGCGCGACTATCCTTCTCGTGAAAGGTGGCTTTCACATACTTCCCTAAAGTACACCCCCTGCACTGATCTGACTGCGCAAGAGTGCCCTTAGGAAGCCCAGTAGAAATCTGCTGCAGGATCTTCAAAGCTCCATGGTGAAGGTGGCCCAATCTCCTGTGCCACAGTTCGCCCTCATCATCCCAGCTCACCACTTCTCCCACCTTGCATGCCATTGCTGCGCAGCCATCTACTTGCAACTGATAAAGGTTCTTTACTCGAACCCCTATCTTCCGGGTCTCACCAGTAGTCTTACTGCGCAGGAAGGCTTTTCCTTCGCTGAAGACCACATCATACCCCTTGTCTTCCAACATCGCCATAGAGATCAGGTTCTTCATCAATCCTGGAACATGCAAAACTTCCTTCAATATGAAAGGTTTACTAGACTCCCTCTCAAAGGAAATGGTACCGATACTAGTCGCACTGTATCTACCATCATCGCCCATCTCGATGTGCACTCCAAGATCTTTTTCCTCCAGATCTGAAAACAGATCTCGATCTCCGGTCATGTGAAATGACGCACCACTGTCCAAGAACCATACTGATCCCATCACACTTGAAACCAAGCATGCAATCAGTGAAAAATCTAGTTCGAATTGAGAAGCCAATGCCTCTCCCGCTGCAGATCCAGCAGCCTTCTTATTTTTCTTCTTCTGCGGACAATTTGTGGCATAATGTTCGTGCTGGTGACAGTGAAAACACTTCACCTTGGACATGTCTTGCTTCTTGCCTTTCACACCAGACTGAGAAGCCTTCTTGCTCTTCCCCTTCTTTGCTTTGGCAGCCAAAGCACAATTTTCTTCATTGGATACCTTTGATGAAGATCCGTCCCTGGTAGTCCTCCTTATCTCCTCTTGCATGAGATCCGCCCAAAGGAGCTCCCATCCCGGAAACTTCTCCCGACCATTGACACTATCTTGATATGAATGCCAAGCCTTCGGAAGACCAAGGAGAGCCAGGTCCACCATGTCCTCATCTTCGACAGTCACCCCCACACTTCCCAGCTCATCTCTGCATTGAGTGAACTTCGTGAGGTATTTGGCGATACCGTCGCCTTTCTCCATCTTAATGTTTCTGAGCTTATCCTTGAGCGCCAGCTTCCTTTGGTCGCTCTTGCTCTGGAATAGATCTGTCAACGCTTTCCACATCAAATATGGAGAAGCTTTTCCATGCAGGCTGGATACAATGTGATCCTTTACGCCCTCCAACAGAATCCTTCGACATTTCGCCATCTTCTTTTGCCAAGCCTCGACTTCAGCAGGATCAGTGGGCTTTTGGACATCCGTATCTACAAACTCCTTCAGTCCATTATCTTCTAATACTGCCTCCATGCGATCCTTCCATGCAACATAATTCGAACTGCCTTCAAGAGCATATTCGAGTCGCAAATCGTTGAAAGACATTTTCAACTCCGGCACCAAGAAAACAAACTGCTGCAAAATTCGAATTCCAAACTCAAAAACTCAACTGCTTCTGGATCTGTGAGAAAAAAATATTTCTAGCACAGAGATCGACTGTAAGGGCATTTACTGGATATATCACCTTTCAGAGAAAGGATGGATCCAGAGGCTACCTGGCCCGTTACAGACTCTGTCTACCGAAATAATATTGTAATCACTGCAATAGATCCCGATGATTGATTCGCTCTGATACCATGTAGAAATTTGCTGAATAATGAAGATTTATCCACCAAGATTATCCTGATCACATACTAATTCGAATTCATATGCAACACATAATCTCTTCTACAATCAATCATCAATTTGCGGAAATGGAAACAGTCGCATGCGCACATAAACACAATATGTAATGGGGAAAGCTTATAGCTGAAAACCCCTCAGCTATTTTTTATATTATATGGAGAGAACATGTAACATTACATAGCACAATACTCCTCACAAGTACTCAGTACTATCTCATAAAGTTACACACAAACTAGCTTGGTTTTGAACAAGTCACAGGTTCAAAACTCATCCACTAATTGCCCGCCTCTATTGCGCAATCAAGGCTGGTCTAATGAGAGATCCAAGGTTCGAATCTCCTTGGCTTGAAAATGCAATCATCATGGGAAATTCCTCCAAGTGTGGTGCAAATCTCATGCACAACTGATGTCACAACTGATAGCTATCTCAACCCTTTCATCTACCTCTTTCACTAGTCTCCACTGAACTGTCCATGCACTGTAGTGAACTGATGTGTTTTTGAGTTGAATAATGAGTTAATAATTAGTGAATTAAATAATATTTAATTCACTCCACTCATTACTAGTTGATTAGCTAGTTAAACTAATCTCAACTAGTTCAACTAAGTTAAACTGAACACAACTCCACCAAACTTCTGCCACTGAAGTCCTAACTGAAGTCAACCATGCATGAGCTCACCAAACCCCAAGGAATAGCGTAATTCCTTCTGTCAGATGCATGGGCCACATCCGTAGCTCCAATTGAAGTGCTGTAAGAGAATAAACTGAAGTTTAGAGTCCAAATATTATTAAGGGCTAATAATATTTGACTGACCTATTTTTAGACAGGCAGTCTAAAAATAGACTTCGACCTGTATGTCTAAAAATATAGGTCCATCTATTTTTACCAACTCGACCAATCATCCAATAATAGCATACTGCAACTCCTAGACCATGCTCCATATGTCTAAAAATAGACATAGTCTAAAAATAGACTTTGCGCCAAAAATAGCCTGCGGGCCCACTTAGTGAAGGCGACTTCATTTCACTAAGCTCCATCATCTTGTTGCATTTTCAACACATTGGTAAGGCCAAAAGGCATGACCAAAAATTCATAATGACCCTCATGAGTTTGAAATGTTG
>JAXQQM020066786.1:0-65306 GCA_034641835.2 Pinus albicaulis
TTTGCATTTGTTTCATAATTCTTTCTTTCCGTTGGATCTGTTGGTACTGAGGCTGGATATTGATATCCTCCTTCAACAATAGCCCATACATCTGCTCCCAGAGACTGAAGATAGGATCTCATCCTTGTTTTCCAAAAGATTAAGTTGTTTCCGTTGAAGAGTGGAGGCCTGATAGATGTTGTTCCATATTGATTGCTCATCTTGAATGATCTTCCTTCTAGCGGCTAAGCTTTATCAAAAGGACCTGCTCTGATACCAATTGTTGGGAAAAATACTGAGAGGGGGGGTGAATCAGTATTTAAGGCTGAACAATTTTTCTTTCCTTTCTCTTAAAAAAAAAAAAAAAAAAAACCATATGTTTCAGTACTGCATTCAACATGTATGTCCAGATATCTTATTATGTCTTTACTTAGAGAATTGCATCAGATAAGCATTAAGCATGAACAGATATAATAGAACAAACCATTAACCATGAATAACACATATGGACACCAGGATTTAAGGTGGAAACCCAATTCGGGAGAAAACCACCGCTGCTGTAATCTCACTCTTCAATATTTTATTATAGAGAAAACCTTTTACAATATATGCTGGTGCAGACTCATACCAGCACGCAGGCACCCACCTGCAGAAGGCTACAACCTTCTCTCGTTTACCAGCCTTTCCTGGAAGGGAGCTTCAACCCCCTGAACGTAACACCAGTTTCTACTGGCAGAAAACTTCTACTTCCAAAATGAAGGCTTCAACCCTCAGACTCACCAGATTCATATGTTTTCTTCAGCAGTCATGCACTAGCTCTTCATTGTTTCTTCGTCCGTCGTTCAAGACCAGAGGTTCATTCATATTTTTCAGTTAAGAACAGAGTTCGCCCATCCAGACATTCCTTCAAGAGCTTCATTCATTCATCACCCTTATGCATGCACATGTTAGTCGATCTGATCATCATATTTACAGGTGCACCCTCGATTCAGATATATCAGGGGTTTATTCATACAGATATCTCCAAAGGAGATTCGTTTTCTTATCAACCCTTTCACACACACACTTTCTTCATAATTCTCGTTCCTTTATATAGTTTTCGTCCTTATTAAAAACCATGGGTCAAAACTAATGGTATTCCTGGACGGTATTACCCTTACGTACCTCTATGATTTCTTTTAATTTATTTATCAATTTAAAGAAATTGATAAATAAATATATTTATAAAGTTTTAACCCTTCGGACTTTATAAAACATCTAATGCTTTCAAACAAATTAACCTTTGACCCCCAGGGCCCACAATTATAGTCAGAAGACCAATCAAATTCCGCTGCGTATGTCATCATTACGTCACTGCGGGGGTTCTTGTGGTACGGAAGAAAATTTTGGCTAGTGCCCCCGCACTTAATCTCCACTGTCGATTTCCAGTCAACGCTTGATTGCTTGTTCAACTGATGGGGTACCCCTTCTGAATTTTTAAATCTTTATACTGCCCCCGTAATATTATTTTTAATTAAAAATTCAATGAACTTTTAATCCGGGCTTTATATAAAAAATCCAATGCTTTCGAATAGTTTAATATTAATTAAACTTTGACCCCTGGCCCACATATGCGCCCCTCCGTACCAAACTAAACTTCGTGTAGGTCCATTGCCCGATCGCCGTTGGATCGCGAGCCTCCAAGATCGACGGATTTCGCTTGGGAAATTTGCACGGGAAATAACGTGCGATGGCACGTCGTACTGTGTTAATCTTCGCACACCTTTTTAACCTTCATGCATATTCCACAAATAATTACTGTCCGATGACCCCCTTTCAGATCGACGACGCACAAGCAATTTCGCTGGCCATCCTGGGTCGATTGTTAACATGCAAAGGACTATCATTATCGTGCGCTTGGCGGTTTTGCAGAGATGCGTGTCAACATCTTTATGGAATCGCTACCAATTCATGAAATACCATGTATCGACGAAAGGTGGTGCGAAATAACCCACGGTTTCGCTCCAACCCGCTGTCATTGTTCCTCTCGGTCACGGTTCCGTCTAAGCACATGGTTCCGTCAAACTTATTGTTTAAATGATTAAAAACCCCGCTTCAGTGTTTTCTTTATATAATCGATTTATTCATGCTCCAGGTTCTATTACACAGACAACGCCGAGACTCGTAGTCATTCCATACCCACACAGAGGCAGAGGCATATAATTCCACTGTCGATCGTATTGGTTCCTCGAACAACTTACAGAACCAGAGCACCATTAATCCCTCCATTATGCAGATTTAATTCACTGTTCCGTGACCTTAGCAACCTGATATCATATACAACTTCACGAATCTCCTCCTTCCATAGAAGCGAGATGGTCTGAGCATCACTCTCATGCTTTTCACAATTCAAGCTGTCTATACGGGCATAATCCCAACTGTCAATAACACATGATTTCACCAATGTCCACAGAGGCTCAAATATTCTGCTGAATATATAAGTCATGGAGAGTTTAGAACCAATCCCTCATCACCATATACGAATGAATAAGAGTTTCACTCATTCTTCTCAATTTGCCTCTGTCTCTGGACAACTCTGCTTCAATTCCCTGCTTATCTCTGTAAATGCATTCTTCCATTGTTCTTTGCTGCTGATCGTTGTTGTCTGCAACTTTGCTGTTCTTCTTTGTTGCCCATGCCTTTGCCAATTCCTTTGCCATATCCTTTGCCATCAATGACAATATTCCAACAAAAAAGGCTATAAATAACAAGCTCAGCTTGTAAAAGAATAGATCTGTCACAATGTAGCTTTTACAAATATTCTTTGTTTTAATAAAAACAAGTTTTTTGTGTGGTTTTATTTTTTTTGTGTTCTCTCTTTTTTCTGCATTCTAATTTTTGCGTATTATGTCGATCTATTTCAAATTTTTAGATTTTGGGGCCTCCCCCAAGATTCTATCGTTGGTATCGTATCTGTGCTGCAAATCAACCATGGGAATGAGGGTTTGAAACATATTTCAGTTTCAATGTTTTGCAGCAATCTTTAGCGAAATCCATGAATTTTTTTAGGTGGCGAGATTTCAGATCAGATATGAAACTTTTGGTGAAAAATTTGCAAAAAAAAAAAAAGACCAGATCTGGATTCCTTGCGAAAAAATACTCAAATTCAAAAAAAAAAATAGCCAAATTGGAGTTCGGATGAGGAAGATATCGTTGATTCAAAATTAGCAATGTTGAAACAAATTTTCTAATGACAATTCATGGATGGCGGCTCTCCTATCATTTTTCACAATTTTTAGTACAAAATTTTAGAGAAATGGATATAGATATGAGCTCCTCTTGAAAAATCACCCAAGTTCAAAAAACAAATCGGTTGAATCGGAGTCTGGATGTGGAAGTTATCGTTGATTTAAAATCAACTATTTTTTCAGAAATTTTATGACGACGAGACAGTTCCAGCGCGAATCTGAGAGTATAGATTCTCCAGATAGTGGCTTAAAACACATGAGAAGATGCATAATGATCATTCCATTTCCAAAAACATGTTATAATAAATATTCTGAGTTATATTGACCGAGTTATGCTCATTTTAAATCTGGAGCAACATTCGGAGCGGGTTCCCTTTGGAGACGTGCCCTCCCACCCCGCTTTAGTAGGCACCTGCTTCACATTCATCAGTTTCATCATAGCAGCATTCGGCTTGGGTTATTTGGAGATGTGCCCTCCCACCCCAAGCTATGTAGGCACCTGCTACTTCATCAACAATCAACATCACAGTTATGGGTCAACCGCACAAAATCATTTTCATCGAAGTCCATTTGCTAGGCCGCACACTGTTAGTCACACAGTTGGTCACAAGCATTACAGGGTATCTCTATCCTTGGATATTTGTTCGTCATGGTTTTGGTTCATCCACAAACCCACACTTCATCGAAGTCCATTTGCTAGGCCGCACACTGTCAATATCACAGTTGGTCACAAGCATTACAGGGTATCTCTATCCTCGGATCTTCGTTCATCACGGTTATGGGTTAACTACACAAAAAATTTCTCTTCAGTAGCTCTTCATATTCAACAAATGCTTCTTAGGAGGGAACTTCACGCAATGGGGACCATTGCTTCTTAAGGAGAGAGGAATGATCCGAATGGAAAATGGCATCAACCCATGGTATTCATCTACCCATGTTATCCATCCACCCATGGAATTTACCCATGGTATTGTAAATGGAATCCACCCATGGTATTCATCTACCCATGATATTTATTCACCCATGGTATTGTAAGTGACCCATGGTATGTATCCACCAATGGTATTCATCCACACATGGAATTTACCCATCGTATTGTAAGTGGTACCTACCCATGGTATTGGCCTATGGTATCTACACATGGTATTGTAACTCAAAAAAGGCTATAAATAACAAGCCTCAATTTTTAAAAGGACATATTTGTCCTCCACAATGTAGCTTCTACAATTATTCTTTGTTTTAATAAAACAAGTTTCTTTGTGATTTTATTTGCAGTGTGTTCTCTCTTTTTTCTAGCATTCTAATTTTGCAGATCTTGTCAGATCCATTTCATTTTTTTTTAGATCTTGGGGCCTCCCCCAAGATTCGGATCATCGCTGCTATGTTATGATACTCAATTCAATGAATATGCTCATTATCTTAGTTATGGTGCTCAATGCTATGATGATGCTCTATGTATCTCGCAATGAGAAATAATGAGTTAGTTGTTAAATGGGTTAGGGGTTAAGGGAATATTATGCATTTAGAGGTTAAGGGGTTAATATTATGCATCTAGAGGTTTATGGTTTAGGGGGTTAAATGGTTTAGGGGTTGGGAATTAGGGTTTAATGGGTTAGGGGTTATGGGTTATAGGTTTATGGTTTAGGGGGTTAAATGGGTTAGGGGTTAAGGGTTAAGGGTTTAGGGAGGTTTATGTTTTAGGGGTTAAATGGGTTAGGGGTTCTAGTGGTTTAGGGGTTAAATGGGTTAGGGGTTGGGAATTAGTGTTTAAGGATTAGGTTAAGATGATAGTTTCATTGGTCTCTGTTTGTGCACAAACAATCATTCATTTCGTCAACATTTTGTTGGGAAGTTATAGGAGCAGTTCCATCATATAATGTAATTTTAGACTGGTAATCCTATGGCATAGCTGCCAAAGGTGCTCGCAACACCAAGGGGGCATGTCTAGCTTCCATGATTGGTGGAGGTGGTGGAGGAAGGTGGAAAGTGGACGAAGAATGATGGATGATGGGAGAAGATGTATGTGTGGAGGTTTGAGTACCCTTATGAGGAAAGATAAAAGAAGTGGTGGGGATTATAGAAGTAGTAGGACTAACTGACTTAAGATGAGTAGTATGAGAGGTAAAAGAATAAGTTGCTATAGTTAATGCAGTTAATTCTATAGATTGTTGAAGGTAAGCATCATCAACAGTTGAAATAAACTCTGTTACCAAATCTTGGAGAGTGTAAAAATCTTAGAGAAGCTGAAGATCAGATTGGATTGGTGAATAAAATTCCCTCACTGGACTTTGTTGTAGAATTGATGGATAAAATATTGTCTGTTCTCTCCAATTCTCAGATTTAGTCCTGAATAAACCTTGTTCAAAGTGTCCATCAAACTGAATGTCTTGTAAGGTAACAAAATTTTCAGGGAGGGAATTTTCTCTCTGAAGAAATATGTTACTTGTTTGGCTCTCTGTTCTAGGAGTTTTTCTTAAAATATTCTCAGGATTGTCCACTATAATAGGAGGATTTGGATCAAGATGGGATCTAGTGGAGATTATTTTTAGAGCCAAAATTCAGATCAGAAGCACAAAAGAACTAATTATTTTAAAAAACTAAAAAACCAATCTTAGAAAAAACTTCTATCATACAATGCTTTTAACCGGGGCTTCTGAATTCAAATGAAAAGTCAAGTTTTTCAGTTAAGTCGCCATTATGGTCGCCACTATGTTATCGTTTTATAATTTTAATATTGGCAAGAATAATTATATAGGAAAACATCCAAACCACTTTGGAGCCCAGGATCTAGCCCTCCTAGACTCATAGAGGGATCTCTCTTTCAGATTTAGCTTTGTTTTATGAATCTAATATTAGGCTAGTTATAGTGATTATAGGGGTTTCTTTTGATTGACTTTTTAGTTGGATTAGAATATCTGCTTAAACAAATTCCATTGGGCTATGGATTCATAAAATGTTGGGTTTTTGCATCAAATTTTCAAGAGCATTAATAAGGAAAGCTAACTAGACTTACTATATTTTAAAACATAATGAATTATGAAATGAAAGAAAAAGTGAATTCAGTAGTGGTTGAAAATCAATTGATAATTTCTTAACCAGACTTCAGAAGAAAAACATTTATATTGTACACACATCTAGAAATAAGTTACTCTAACAACAATTCTTAATCTTCAGATTTTTTCTTTTCAATTATATTTAAATGATGCACTTATAGAAATAAATGGAAAGCATTAACACATAAAAGAAATGACATCATCAGATAAACATAACTCAAGTATCTTGTAAAAAGTTTTTCATTATTGATGCTCCAGCTCCAAAAATACAATGTTACAAAAGAAAAGTTTTACAATCTAGGGTCCAACCCTTGGTACTGAGAAGGAATGCAGTATTTAACTAAACTCTACAACTATTTTCATATATACATAGGAAATATATTATTAATTACAATAATAATAAAAAATTGACTAGTGTGACCATGAAGTGGACACAATTAAATAATTTTACATTTGGACCTATTCTTCAGAAGGTCGTTGCTGCATGATTTGATATATTGTTGTGCTGGCATATTTGGATGATTTGATGTTGTATTGATTCTAGATGATACACTGATATTTTGATTTAGGTGATGCGTTGACATGTTGATTTGGCTGATGCGTTGATATGATGATTTGGCTTATGCATTGGCCTTCACCCTTCTTGGTAGTCACACAATTTTTCCCGTTGTTGCTCATTTCGAATCTTGATCCAGATTAGCTTTCGATATATCTCATATGTCACTTTGAATTTCACAAAAGTAGGCCTTAACACAAAAACTTGCTTAATTTAATGATGGATGAATATATCATTGTCCATGGCTTCAAGGAAAACTCTACCAGTCATTGATCCTTTAAGCCCTACAAACTTGGTTGTGTCCTTAGTAATATCTTTCAACTTCTTCACATAGTCTTTCCTGGCCATACTCTTATCAGTTATTACAAACATTGAGGGTAACCCTCTTTTTTTTCAGTGGCTCGATTTTATTAAATAATATGCTAAAACCAATTTCTAAATACTGGCACTTTTCCTCTAACTGTGTCACCACAATTTTCTTATTGATCACCTTCTTGACTTCTAGAATTGTTGTTGTTTTTTCCTCAACTCCAAGTGCATCCAATTCAAACTTGTTCTTGGAATTTATCAATCTAATGATGTTATTCGTTGTCTAAGGCATGTCTCCAAGTTCCTTGGTTTCTTTAGCTATGGAATCATTTACATGTTCAATAAGTTCTTTCTGTTCAAATATGATTTGAATAGAAGGCCATATTTCATTCATAGAATCAATTATGCTTGTCCAAATGATCACATTTGCATGGCCAATGGTCTGACCAATGGAAGCTTCGCTCTCTGCCTTTATCAATATTTCAATATGCTTTTGGGATATTTGTATTTTTATATCATGTGCATTTTTAGAAATTACCTTCAGATCCTTCAAGGTATTTATTTGTGCTTCCAGCTCTTTAATCTCCTCTGTTTGGATGGACATGTTCTCCATGGATTTGGCCATATATTCTGTAGCACCTGATGTACCTATAGTTGCTGATGTAGCTGTAGGGATGACTGCAATAGGGACATCATCCAAAGGAATAATGGCCATCTCTGCTACTTCTTCCTTTTCCTTGACCAATTTCTCCATCTCTGTCTCCATTTGCTTCAGTTGTGTTGAATGCTCTATTATTATCTTCATCGTCTCTAATTTTTGTGCTTCAATATCCTTTATGTACTTTGTTAGAGGGTCTTCAGTAGCTGACATTTTAAGCTTCTTTCTCAGGGCTACTATGTTTGTGTTTTACTTTTTTATAATTTCCTCTACTACCTCTACATTTGTTGTATTATTCCCAATATTCACAACTAAATCCTCGAGGGATTTAATTCTAGTATCCTTTGCCAGAGAAGAAATATTCTCCATATTGAGTTGTGATTGAATATTATCCAGTGATACCTGCAATTTAGACAGGCTCATTGTAGTGCTTGTCAGTGTGGATGAGATCATTTCTCCAGTATTCTTATGCATCTCCATATGATATATTGGGTGGATGTCCTTGACATTAAATTAAAAAGAAGCATGCTTGAAATCTGTAGGTGATTCTGGCTAAGAAATATGGGCTTCTAAGAAATCCATGTGTATCTTTCCTTTCTCTGAATCAAATACTAATAGAAGCCTGATTTGTGAACTAGAGGTTTGCTTCCAAAACAGGTTGTAGGTGTTGGTCTTCAATATCTAATTTTTTCTCTTAATCTCCCTGAAGGTGTCATATATGGTTTCCTCCTTTTCCTCTGTAGCAGTAGTAGATGTAGGTGTTTGAAGGCTTTTATGTTGAAATGGAATTGTAGTTGAAGTTGTAGAAAATAAAGTTTCGCCACCTACTAGAGATGAACTAGGAGAATCTCTAATACATATCAATGTTTTCTGCTTTGTTTCCTTGCTTTGATCTATGTCCATATGAATTATTCCTCTCCTTTTGTATTTCATTTTGAACACCCTGCTAGATGTATCAGTTTCAAAAGTAGGCCGATCATCTCTTGGCCTCTTTCCTGTTGCCTCTTTTTCTTGTTATTTTCCTCTTTCTTCCTTGTCCTTTGTATTCTTCTTTTCTTTTGGAGTAGGGGCCTGTATGCTTGAGGATGAAATCACATGCTCTTCAGCCTCCTTCAATTTTTTTGCTGCCCACTCTGTTTGGTTCATGAATTGCTCAATTTTAGGCCATTGGGTGTGGATATATAGAGTTGATTTATTTTCTACCCTTTTCTTAGAGATGATGCCCAATGGGTCTTAAGACCAAGTGAAAATGTGTGTGAATTTCATCTCTTTCAACATCCTATCAGCCTCCTCTCCTACTTCTACTAACTGTACAAATGAAAGGACCAATTTGAGATTTGATCCAAAACTGAGACTTCTTTTTGGCTGATAAAAAATGTACCTCATTTGAATTAATCATCTTCCTAATGTACTCCAAGGAAAAGATCCTCATGGGGAGGAACTTTGGTAGCTTGTAAGGGGGTAATTCACAACCGTAAATTCTAATTTCAATGTAGTTCTGGTATAAGAACCAATATCCAGTTTTGACTTGGTCTAACAACTGCATGATCTTCCTAATCTCTTCATTGATCCTTGGTTCCATTTTTTTTGTTGAGGATGTTCGTAGTTGGATGGAAAAACATTTCGAAAAATATTTTCTAGGTGTAATCCTTCTGTTCTTTCATCAACATTATTGTCCAAAAGATGAATGATTGAGGTTCAGAGTCTTCATTAACTTTCCTCATTGTAAAATGGAACCTACTTGCCTAAAAATATACAAACATGTAAATTAGGACTGAAGTGTATTTAAACACTTCCTCTCTATGAAATTTGACAAATTGGTCATGAATGACATTTTCCAATAATTGACTAAAATTAAACATAATGGAGGGTTTAGACTCTGATGAAAGTATGGACAAGAAACCTATCATTGCTTCATCTATCGACTGATATGAATGATATCCTAACAAGTATTAAAGGATAGTGACTATATTCTCAGTCATATCAGGGAAAGTAGAATAGATATATGGAGTATTCTTCTTGGGCAATGGAGTGTCTGTAGCCATGAATAACTCAAGTGTTTTGGCTCTGCTGGAAAAATACAACTTTTGGTATAATTCTCTAGGTGCTTCATATGAAAAAGGAATGGTTTCTTCAAAAATAGGAGCTTTCATAATTTTCATGATGGACTAGGTATTAATGGTAAAAATAACTTCTCTTGTGGGGGCTAGAACAACTTTCTGATTTATATCATAGTAGGCACGACATTTTTTAACAAACTCGGGGCAACTATGGGTTTCTTGGAATATATAATAGGGTATGTTAGTGTCCCACATTTCTATATCATCAACATCATCGATGATATTATCCTCTAACCAACAGTGAACATCAAACTGATCAAAATCTAAAAGAGTTTCATGTATCTTGAAATCTCTGCCAGCTAGGGCAACATGGTCAAGGTCCACATGAGTGTGAACCATTTAATTAAATGTTTCCTTTTATTTCTTCTTTGGAGGCATTACTTCTCCCTGAAAAGAAATTGACAGTGTTTTTTCAGGTGCACAGAAGCGGATTAGAAGAAGAGGGAATAAATAAAGGGGTTTGTTGCGGATCTAGAAATAATTGAAATATTTTTTTGTGCCTTGAGATCTGTAAAGCTTAAACTTTGATCACATGTTATAGAAGAAACACAAAAGAAATGTAAAATTTTAAAATGTGGGTAAATATAGCTTTGTATATTAGTGGGGGTTTCCGTTGACATGGCGAGATTCCATTGGGAAACTGCTTAAATAATTAATTGTTTAAAGGGTCTTTAGGTGGGAGTGGAGGTGATTGGGAAAACGTGACAGGAGTGGTCTTCGCGGTGCCATGGGTATGATGTGGATATAACGGTCAAGAACGTGGTTTAGTTGTGGTGGAAACCACTTTTCGTAGGGGGTCATGGATGGTAAGCGGAATGAAGTGGGGGGCGGTGCGAAATGATGCGGTCTTGACACGTAGAAGATGGAATGATTTGGGAAATGACCCATTTGAGGCACCCCACCCCCCCCCCCCTCGACATTAAATTTCAAAGGATGAGGGGGAGCCAGAAAAGAGTGTGGACTGTTGGATGAAATGGAGGGGGCGGAGGTGAGGTGGAAGGTGATAACGGTGTAACGGTGATGGGATGGGTGAGTAAATGGTGGTGTCGGGTGAATAAATGTCGAGCGGGGGTATAGTTTCAAGACTTAGTATATTACGATGGTACATGAAATATGTCAAATATCTTTGATAAAGCATTAATCCTGAAACTTAGGATAAAACACCTTTGTTTATTTTTTATTTTTCCTCTTTAATTAGGAAATACATGAAATCCTTTGAATGATGTCTTGTGACAAATTTCATGTATCTTCAGCTTTATTTTTCTTCTTTCATTTCTACCTACCCTGTCATTAATCTGACATTCTTTTGTCATTTCTTTGGCAGGGTGCATTTATGCTTGGAGACCTAAATCTCTCTTTTTTTTATAAAACTCTAACCTACTATATCCCTTATTCCTTCCATTGACTCAGATTAAACTATTGAGTCAATTTTATTTGTTCCTAACTATTGATCTGCCAAGATTAAAATATTTGGAAAATCCTTATTTTCTAACCTATTCAACAAAAATTTAAAAATTTTCAATCATGCTTAAACTGTATGATTGAACAATCTAATCTAATCAGCAGTGGCCTTTTGGTTTGCAACACTTTCAGTATGATTCTTGTTGGGGTTTTTCTTTCTTTTTCTTTTCTCTTTTTTTTTTCTATATATATATATATATATATATTTTTAATATACCCTCTTTTCTTTTCTTTTTCATATTTTTATAGAAATCACTTGAATATTGAAAATCATACACAATATGAAATTGTAACTTATGAAATACTCAAACACCTTGAGATCTTATAATTTATAAGACCCTAACACATATTATGCTGCAAATAAGAAGAAGAAACAAAACTACAGTAAAACATAAAGAAAATCTCAATCGAGCCAAATGAGCCAATAATATGAACAAAGAACTAATCCCCTCTGATTAGCTGCTATTAGTAAAGAAGTGGTAGAAAGTTACACACTTGTAGAGGATCCTTAGAGATATGGAGCTCTAATACCCAATGCAAGGAGGGCTTTACCCTTGAGCTGGTTCTGCGAGACCTCTCTCTTCTCCTAAGGGATCTGAGTTGTTGGGTGATCAACAATTAAATCCTCTAGCTCTATTGTTGCTCCAGATCACACACTGCTGGTTTTCTCATGGGAAATTTGGCTAACTTAACAATGTGTTCTCATTTTGTTATTCTCATGGTGGAAGTTTATAGGAAAATTCAAATACTTCTTCCCTTTATTGGGACACTTGTGGATAGTGACCCAAGAGTGTGTGTTGATTCCATTGTGTGCTCACTTGAGGTCTCAAGGTGACTCTAGGTGGTTGTCCTTGGGCAGCCTCAAGTGGAGAATCTTCTCTTGAAGTGTGTCAAGTGGTCTCACATGGTGACCTTCCGCCATGCTCAGGACTGCGTGGGTTATTGAGGGAAAGCCACACAGACTAGCATGACTATCCAAAGAAAAATGCACGTGGAGTGAACTTTGCATGTGTCTTCAGTGCACAGTTTGATATTTTGCCTTTTGACCTTAGATATTTTTAAATTTTTCAGATTCTCTAATTTTTATCATCCCTGTAAATCCTTTTGCTTGACATCTTATGATGCCTTTTTCTTGTCTGATTTTCCAATGATAAAAAACACAATGCAAAAATTTGAAATAATCAATTCGAATGTAATTGGTTTATTTGAGCATTTAACTAATGAAATTCCTCACGACGCTACAATATGGAATAATCAACATACCAAAGAGAAATCCAAAAACACTTTCTCAAAACAAGACATTCTTCACTTTTGACACTAAGCAACACACAAATAAATATGTTTCAGCTGAAGACAAGAAATTTAATCTATCTTTGTTGATGGAAAAGAGAATAAAATGCACACAGAATGGACACTTGAGATCCCTAATCACAAAGATCAATCGAAAAAAAAAAAAATTAAACCAAAAGGTTCAAAATAGACGACAAAACTGACCAATCAGCAAGTCTAGAACCCAGCAAAGCATGCAACCAATAAAATGATTCAAAGCACCTAGAAACCCTAGGATGAAGAGGATGCACAATTCAAAATAAATAAGACCAAAAATGAGCTGATTGAGACAATCAAGTTGTAGAACAGAAGAAAACAAGAGTAAGTCGAGCAGAGAAGGAAATCTAGAAGGGTAAGACACACTTTTATCCAATGTAAGGAAACACAAAAAATTTCACAAAAGAATTGGCATGCTTGTGACGCTGCACCTTACAGTGGAAAGGGATAAGCACTTCTGTGTTAAAATATTTAGTGCTAATCAGTGCGTCTGTCAGAGAATTAACAATGTTGATCAATGAAAATGACCAAAATCAAAAGGGTTTGACCAAATCAAGCGAGGCTTATCACTTCAAAATAAGGATTGATGACTGTAAGCAATTATAAAAGAAAAAAACCAAGGAGACATGGATATTCAAAAAAATATGGACGAAAAATTAAAAAACTCAAAGAGTGGAAAGAGACTAAAGGTAATGACTCCCCAGCGGAGTCGCCAACTTTTTGTCCAGGTAAATCCTCTCTTTAGACATAGATGATCCCTCTTTCCCTAAGGTGGGTCTAGAAACTAGGGAACAAGCTAATACCTACTTTCCTAGATTATAAATGAAACATAGATCGAAGGAGATGGCCTATGTCGATCTGATGCTGCAATGTTTCTGTTCGTCGGAGCTCCTTGATCCTTTGCTTTTCCAAAGTTTGATCTCCATTACTACCAACATTTAATTATTTGCACAAGTGATCAAGAAACAACAAGAAGAATACAAGTACAGCATGCATATACAAGCATAACATATATAACTGATCAAGGAATGCTATAATTCTTTATCATAAACATGAACAAGAATCGAAAATAAATATCATTTGTATCATATTATTAATAGAAGAGGAGTTACAACCTGTGACTTGATTTCAAAGCTCTCCTTCAGTGGGTTTAAATTCGGGAACGTCTCCAAATCACTCATTTTAAACTCGGTGTGATAAGGCTAAGGGCTCAACGCTCTCCTTCAAAGCTTATGACAATATTCAAACCTCTCTCTGCTATGCTATTCTATTCTGTTCTCACTAGCAGACGCATTGGAGGATGATGAATTTATAAATATGGAGGAGGGGACAAGGATCCACTTATGATGGGAAAATGGCTTATCTATTTGGGAGGTTCCTATTTTTTAGGAACAAGAGGCCCAAGGGAGGAAGCTCGGCCATATCCTGACCAACAAACATCTAGCTCTCCACTCTCAAAGTTTCTAGGCCATCAAACTTCATTTCCATTTTAAAAAATGTTCAAGAAGTAGATCGACACAAGTGAGAGGTCCATACTAGCGCTGATCAGTGCTGATCATAAGCTTAGGATGGGTCATCAGCATTGGTGAGACACAGAAGGGTCGTGCATCTGCAAGAAGATGGGTTTTTAGGGATCTACTCTAGGAATGATCAACTGAGAGATTTTTCTTCAGAATGAAAGGGATTTAATGGAATATTTTCAAGATGGAAAAGGTACACAGGGATCACTGTTAGGGTCCTCCAGGATTCTGGAACAAGGAGTATAGGGAAAGTGACAAAATTTTGTGTAACAATATTCCCATTCACTATCCTGTAAATATGAGCACTACCAATCATGGTGATATTTTTCTGATAGGAATATTATTATAGGCCTAGGAAGTCCACCATATTAAGTGGCCTACCTATCCTAAACCTAGACAATCGCATACATGTTTTTATGATCACACGGTCCCAAAAGGTCCCATACATACCCATCTCAAGTCATTACACATCACACGAGGCCATAAATTTCCATACCTTCCTATCCTAATATATTACACAACACATGGACATATCCACATTGTACAACTCAACGCATAAACATAAACACATGATACAACACAAAAAAATACACGTGGTACAACACAACACATATACAATACACATGGAAGAATAAAACATATACAGAATAGTATTGAATATCCAGAGACCACGCAGTCTCCATGCATAGACACCACACAATTCGTTTAGCTTATTTCCCACACTTACCATGTGCATCGACAACCAAAATCCTAGGTTTGTGGTGTCTTCAATTATCCATGCTTGTCATAGTATGTTGCAGATCACACTACTTTCATCCTATTGAAATATACTTCAACATTCCCTGTTCACCAGAAAAAAGTGGAACCATATAAGAATCATATTAACATGATATTAAAATAATAATTAGAATGGATTCCCCCCTACTCAATGGATTCCTGATTCATCAAGGAATATATTGTGATAACATCGTTATGTTATCCCATCAAGCCATTCACATGGTCATCAACTGAATTTTAAACCATCATTCTTTCACAAGAATGATCCTTGATGAAACCTTTCGGTCACAAAGGATTAACATGCCTTCAATAGTAAATGATGTCCATGAATACAACACATATTAATTTATATATATCAAGTAAGGTCAAGGTTTAGAGAACCTTCATTGTTTCCTTTACATGGCCACCATTTCACTATTCATTATTTTCCATGGACCCAACCAACCCTCTTAGTTGTTATATTTCTATCCACTTGGTCTTGTACATAACACATATTGACAAATGTTAAAAAAAACCATATTTTTAAATAACTCCTTGTATTGTAACTGTTGTTCACACTAAAAATTTTAAGCATTTACATAATTTCATTCCTTCTTGTTTTCATATTTAGGAGTGCTGCTCTAACTTACACCAACAACATTTTTTCCTGATCCATCACCCAAGCCCATGCTTTATTATTTTATTCATACTCTTTATTTCTGTTTAAGGCCACCTCAACTCTCTTATCAGAGCTTTGTGGCTTCCTTGCCACACCCAAAAAAAAATTCCTAAGACCCTAAGCATGAAAGTTTCAAGGAAATTCAAAAATGAATGAATGGTAAGAATACAACAACAATCTTCACCACAACAATCATAAAAAAAAATCCAACAAAATAGCGTGGTCATGCGTAAGTCAATAATGAAGGAAAAAAACAATATATTAGGCTAACAAATTAAAAGCATGACACTTAAGAATTAATAAAGAAGTCCAAAAATTTTACTCGATTCCCATCTGTCTCAAGAGTTCAATGTGTCATTCATTTTTACATACATATGTATATAAATATATTTTATCCTGATCCCTTTCCCAATTTTCTTAGCAACATTGAAGTCTAAATTATCTTCAATTAACTTGTAGGAAATTTTCTTTTCAATATATGTATCCACATATTATGGAGCTTGATGGGGTTCACCCTCCTCCTTTTCGGCATCTTGCATTACTGATTCATGTCCCTATAATTTGCATGGGCTATTCTCTTTTTTTTCTAATGACAGGGGAAGTATCTTCTCATGTGTTCCTCCCCATATAGCCAATATGAGATGGGATTATATTCCTTATCAGACTCATAAGGCCTCTTCCTACCAATATAATTTTCCCCTTTTAAGTATTTAGTTTGATATGTCAACTCTTGCAGGTGTTTTTGCAATTTATAGTTCGAACTAGCCAGTTCTTGTTGTTTCCTGGTGAGCTTCCTAATTTATTCCTTGAAAATAATTAGCTCATATTCAAATTCCCTCATCTCATCCTTATAGTCCTTGAGCTCAACCTCCAAATTCAAAAAGGTTATTTTCTTCTAAGAGAGCTTCCCTTCTTTAGTTCATGTTGAGTTCCACTAGTCATGTTTTCACTTTCCCTTCCATTGAGCCTTCTATTTTTTGCCACATAGACTCAATTGTTAGTCCCTAAATGAACTATAAAAAATATATATATATACTAGCTTTCATCTTGAGATGCTAAGCCAAGAACTTTACCATGTAGTTTTTCACACATCTCAAAATTATTGTCACGTGCATGTCACAAACCAGAACATAATCTAATATATAAATCAACTTGGTTTCAAAATTCAAATTTTCATATATGTGTGTGTGTGTATTAGTTAGAAATAATTAGGCTATGCAACAAAAGCAACACATGGATTTTCCCAATCCATAATATTACATAAAAATTGACAATCTCACTTATTCCAAGCATTTAAGAATACACCATTTAACCAGTAGTGCTAGTACACAATAAATAGTTATACACACCACCATGAAGGAGGTTCTACGAAAATTAAGAATTCAACAAGAATTTATGGTTGGAGTAAAACATTTCCTCTTGGATAGAACCCATCCATTCCAAGTGTCGAATCTGGAGGCTCTAATACCACTATGTAAAAATAACCCCTACTATCCCTAGCCCCTACTAAGGGTGGAAGGAGGCAATTACCCTGATGACTTGACCTACAATGTATCTTTATGGAAATGGGGTCTAAATGTTTTCAACATTTTCAACTACCTTGGAACTCGAAATGGATAATGTCATTGCATTTGTCTCATTGAGACCTTTCCAATCATATAAAATTTGACTCTGAGATAAAGCTATAGTCGATCAAATTTAGGACTATTACATCTCGCCACATAATCTAACCCACCATGTAGTACCCACCTGGCTACCCTAGTTATACATTTCATTGCCACATGGAAGAACTACCCCAATTACCAACTAGTTCATGATCGATGCCATATCATATTTTTTTATGGTTCACAAGGATCAACATTATATGTGTGTGTGTGTGTGTGTGTGTGAATATGATGTACACATATGTATTCCCCTCTATGGCCAAATCACCCCATGAATAAAATATCGGTGAGACTGCACGCAACCCTAACGAAATGCACTAGGGTAGAGTTTTTGGGGTGATGTCAGTGGCCTCCATAAAGCCACACTCTGGAAATTTAGCAGATTACCTAGTTACAAAATAATTTTTCCCACATAACCCTCAAATAAAATGGACACGTGTCCTCCTCTCAGGTCACCACACCACACTTAGGCCACGTCACCTACCAAGTTGGCAGTGTGTCCCACTAATCTTGTGTTACATGGTGAAATTAATTTTTCACGTTATACATAAACTCGAGGTCCTCTACCCAAATTTGTCAAATTTTAGGAAGACCACCCCACTGTGCCATAACATCCCGATGATTTTTTCATCGCAGGTTAATCCTTCCCTCATTTTTAAATATTCAAGGTAAAATCTCTAGGGTCCTTCCAACGATGGTCAGTGCTTACATAATTTAACAATAAAATGTCATTCACCAACCCCACATAGCAAAATCACCCTAATGATTAAATCCCGACAAGATATGAACCAACCTCTACTTGAGCTTATAGGTTAATTCTGTTGGGGCGCATGGACGATGTTGATGTTCCTACAAAATCCAAAAATTTCAGATCCCTTTCTCTTGTGCACCCTTGGACATGGCTCCTAGTCATATGGCATGTAAGGCTCATGCATCCTTTCCCCTTTAGGACATAAACTTCTAGCCCTCGTGGCACATGCATTTGTGTATATGGTTTGGAATTTTCTTCCATCAGTGCCTACTTAGAACTCCTACGCACATGGAATTTATGTTTCGAAGGCCAAACCCATTAATGCCTTAATCTTGTCCCCTGCTTATTTCTATGTCCATTTGTATATACAGGGGTAAATTTATCGAGCTATCCCTCCTGGGATTTGAATGTGTGTGTGTGTGTGGATATATATATATATATATATATATATATATAACATTCTTTCCATCCCTCCTAAGATTTTGACAAGGCTTGGCATAGCCCATTCTAAACATATATACACATAATTGTGTAACGCATGTAATAATCATTGCACCATCTCTCCTAAGATTATAAGGACTTCGCCCCAACCTGAAATTATATCAATATTTAGACACACAGACACATACATTTATATATTTAAAATGATATCCCTCCTTATCTTGGCAGCTGATAGCAAGGGCTAAAATTTGAATCTATTCATTTCATAGCAAATACGATAGAGATTCAATGATTCGTTTATATTGAGGCTCGGTATGAAAATTTCAAGCTCTTGACAAGTCAAAGATATACAGACGTCCTAGGTTGGTAATAAACCTGAAACAAGTTGATGATTTCATACAAACATCCATTCAATTAATGAATAAAATTACAATAGATGAATAGAATTTGACATATATATTTATGGGAATTAGCCTCTAATTTCCACAACAAGGAAAATGGAATCTAATCTGGACATATGCAAGAATGCAAAAAAATATGGATAAATACAAATATGCATTAGAAATAACACGCCATTTCGTTAATATCAAATAATTGAAATATGCTTATAGACATAATGGGAATAATCTAGCTAAGGCACTGGTAGTTTATCTCTAAGAAGAGATGTGGCAGCTACTTGCCTATGAACTATGTTATAGTGAGGCTCCAAGTCCTATTTATTATTGAGAAATAATGGAAAACCTTAAACATCCAAAAACCTAACCCTAGGAGTGATCTAGGTGGATCGAACAAGTCCAAGTACATGTGGCCTAAGTATAAAGGCTCAAAAATAAAAATGTCTGGAATGTGGAAAAATTAATGTCAAGTTGAATATATCGTCTTTTTGATTTCAACGACGTAGACGTCACTCAATTCCAATTTCGTATGAAGGAGTTAGGAGTAGTCAAATTTTTAGGGTTGACTTGATGATGAGGCAACTTAAGGAGGCAACAAATTTGTTGAAACCCGGCCATCGGATTCCACCCCCCTCTGGGGCCATATTCCACAGTGCTCGAGATAGGTGGAACAATGGGAACTATGTAGGAGGGGGGTAGAACCATGATCTGAACCATTCTCCAGAGGGTCCAGATTTTCACTTGTCAGATTCAGGCAAATTTTATATGGATTCTGCACCTCTCGGCGCCACAAATCCAATGGTAATGTCTATTTATTCATAAAAGGTATCCAATTTCCGGGCACTTTCAGCTATGGAGGTATAAAGGTGTACGTTTTCATTTTTATACTTTTACTTTAATTTTTTGCCACTTAATGAAAGAGGGTCTGCCCACTATTTGAGCAGGGCCCAGAGACATAGTCCCTCCTAGATGAACCCTGATATCAATTATGTGTCTTCTTGCATGATGCTAATTTCTTCTCTCTTCTTATGTTTATGCCTTTAAAGTTTCTTTTTTAAGATGCAATTTTTACATGTAATTCCTTAACACATCACAAACAAAAGATATTGGATCAAGTGGTATCATAGTAGGTGTTTGTAGATGTGAATTACGTGCTTGTATGCTAACTAGAAAGAGGCTACGAAGAGGCGAAGTGACACTACAGTATTTTGATCTAGAAGCAGAATGTGCACATCAGATAAGGGACATGGATGACGATTGTCAAAATGAGGAAGAGCTCAACTTCCACAAGACCTTATACACCATGGCAGATCGGGTCGAGAAATGTTTCTCTAGAATTGAGAAACTAGAGAAAGTACGGGAGAATTCTTCATAAGGAAAAGGTTCAGGGCATGGAGGTAATGGATGAGATCCACCTCATTCTCCTCTAGCGAGTGAAAGTTCTTCCTCCTATTCTCACCATCATCATAGGAATTCAGGAAATGGATCTAATAGACCTTTATTTAAGTTAGATGTCAAATTTTATCTACTCATGTAAAAAGGTGAAAGTAATGCAAAGAAACTTAACAACTGGATTAGGCAGCTTGAACTCTACTGTAGGATTTAGCAGATTATGGAGGATGAGGCAAAGATCCAGTTGACTTCTCTTCGACTGAATGGCACCACTCTCATCTGGTGGGAGAGAAAAATTCAAGGCAATAATAATTTGGGTAACCTTCTGTCCTCATGGTCAAATTTTATTACTGCAATTAAAGATCAATTGTATCCCTCAGGTTTTAAGAAAAAAGCCTTAATGGAGTGGTCGTACCTAAGGCAGGGTAAATGAAAAAAGATGCAAAGCTTTACTGAGGAATTTAGAAAACAAGCACTAAGTTTGGGCATTTCATTAGATTCACCTGAAGTTGTAACTAAGTACATTTGGTCCTTGCATAGTTACATTAGACATTCATTGTTAATGTTTGAACCTACTAGTATTTACTCAACTAGTGTAAAGGCCATTCATCTTGAAAACAGAGGCATAAATGATAAGGATGATCATTCAAAGAAACCACCTTTCAAAAATTCAAATGGAAAATTAAAAGGGAAAGGAAAGGGAAAGGAAAAGAAGACGACATCAACGAACAAGGATGATGGAGAAAAGACTTATTGCACTCACTACAAAAAGGAAGGTCATGACGGTGATAATTGTTGGAAGCTGTACCCAGAAAAAAATCCAACGAGATATGGATGAAAGAGTAAGAAAAAGGTGGTGGAAACCTTGTAGCAAGACCTTGGATCTGACACTAGTGATGAGGCATTGATCACAGCAGTAGGCACAAAAGGTACTCATTCTCTTCATGTTAATTCTGAATCACATGAAAGCACTATTGCAACAAATGATCCTCTTCCTAATAAACGAAAGAGAAATGAGTTTTTTCATATTAGATTGGTCATAAATCATACAAAAGTAGAAACTCTATTTGATTCAGGCTCTCAAGAAAATTTAATCTCAGAATCCTTGGTGAAAAAGCTAGGCTTAGAAGTTAAGCCTCATCGGAAACCTTATCCGCTTGGATGGATACATGAAAAAGTAAAACTAAATGTAACCAAGCAATGTAAGGTTAAATTTGTAATTTCTTATAAACTGGTGGATGAATTAGAACTGGATGTCATACCATTCGATATATGTGGTATTGTGTTAGGGAGTCCCTATCTTTATGATAGGAAAGAAGTTTTCTTTCGACATGAAAATAAATACCAAATCACAAAAGATGGGGTAGAATATATTGTAAGAGCTCATCAAACCAAATCAGTTCCAAACTTGTAAGTGCGAGATAGATGAAGAGATTGGTGAATTCTAGCAAGAGGTTTTTTCTCATGGTTGTGAGAGCAAAAGATGCAGAAATATCTGATGCTTTCTCAGGATGTGATCCGGCTCATAAGCAGGAATTATGTGATTTTATTTCTATCTATGATGAGTTATTTTAGGAACCCAGAGGATTTCCTCCGAAACAAGCAATCCAACATGAGATCTATTTGCAACATGATGCTCCATTGCTAAACATTGGTATGTAGAGGATGTCATATATCGAGATGGAGGAGATAAAAAAGCACTTATAGTAATTGTTGAACCAAGTGCTCATCTGGTCAAGTACTTCTCCTTGCGGCTCACGGATCATGTTATTACCCATGAAAGATGGCATATGGAGGATGTGCGTGGATTATCGGGCACTAAAAAAAATCACAGTGAAAAATCGATACCCTCTCCCTTGCATTGATGATTTGTTAGATCAATTAAAGAATTCTATATTTTTCACCAAATTGGATTTGCGTAGTGGTTATCATCATGTCAGAATTTCAGAGCAGGACGTGTCGAAGACCGCCTTCAAGACCAAATAGGGGTTGTTGAAATGGACGGTGATGCCATTTTGACTGTGAAACACTCCAACCACATTCATGAGAGTCTTGAATGATATTTTTAGGCCTTTCATTGACGAATTTGTCCTTGTGTATTTAGATGATATTCTTGTCTTTAGTAGGACTTGGGATTAACATGTATGCCATGTAAAGAAGTGCTTGATGTATTAAAGAGGGAAGAATTGTATGTAAAATTGTCAAAGTGTGAGTTTGTGAAAACCTCTTTGGTTAATCTAGGTCATATTGTTGGTAATGGTCAATTGAAAATAGACCCTTCCAAAGTTGAGGTGATTGTAAAATGGCCTAAGCCTACCAATGTAACAGAGGTCCATAGTTTTCTAAGTGCAGTACAATACTGGAGGAGATTCATTTCCAACTTCTCCATTATTCCATCACCCTTAGATGCAATGAAAAGTTTAAAGCAAGCCTTTCAGTGGGGAGGAAAGTAGCATAAGTCCTTCAAAGCATTGCACCACACCAATCCTGGCTTTACCCAATCTCCAGCAGCCTTTTGAGATCTAAACTGATGCCAGTGGGTATGCCATGGGAGCTGTACTGTTGCAGCAGAAGAAGCCAATATGTTACCATTTGTAGAATTCCCCCAGGTTGTCATCAATTAGCCCACTTACAAAAAGGAGCTGTATTCCTTGGTCCAAAGTGTGAAAAAGTGGAAACACTACCTGATCGGCAAGGAAACCATTATCCATATGGATCACTAGCCCTTGCAATATCTTCAGTCATAGACCAAGCTACAACAGTCTCGTCATTTTAGGAGGATTGGGTTTCTACAACAGTTTCATCTAGTAATAAAGTATAAGAAGGAAATTAGTAACAAAGTAGCAGATATTCTCTCTCGCCCTCCTACTTTTGCTTCTATTATTTTTCATAATGCTTCGTTGTATTTTGAAATTTATGCTGAAAAATACGCTAACGATGATGAATTTAAATCAATATATGCAAAACTAGCTCATGGTTCATAGGTGGACAACTATTACTTGCAGGGGAAGCTGTTGTATCAAATTGGAAAATTTTCCATATCCATAGTAGAAATGGTACATGTAATTCAAGAGGCGCATACCTCTCTTGTGTCTGGACACTTTGGTGTCGAAAAAACCTTATGTCATTTGTAAAGTTTTTTATTTTTGCCCCATATGAAAAAAATTGTAACCCATTTTATAAAGTGATGTGTGATGTGTTCTGTTTCAAAGCCCTCTAATAGAAAACTCAGGCTCTACACACCACTCCCTATTCTGGGTCATCCATGGGAAAGTGTGTCGATGGACTTTGTAGGAGGTATGCGTATGTCTAGAAAGGGTCATGAATATTTGTATGCTTTCGTCGACCACTTTAGTAAAATGTGCATATTAATGCCTTGTAAAAAGTAGGTCACTAATAAGCAGACTGTTTATCTTTTCTTTCAGTTTGTTTGGGTCCACTTTGGGTTGCCCAGATCGATTATGTCAGATCAAGAATCTCCCTTCCTTGGAGAGTTTTGGACCAGCTTGTGGCATATGATGGACACCAAGTTGAAGAGAAGTATGACATTCCATCGACAAACTAATAGACAGACATAGGTCATCAACCATACCATGGTACACTTGTTGCGGGGCTATTGCAGCAAACATCCCAAGTTGTGGGATGAACATCTTCCATATGTGCAGCACGCCTACAACCAAGTAATGCATTCCTCTACGCAGCGTTCACCATCTGAGAAATTTTTTGGTTACTTACCAAAGGACCCTTTTGATATGATCTATGGAAGGGATAAAGATGCTAGTGGAAGTGATGACAGGGAAAAAGCACAGCGGTTCATCCAGCGGATACAAAAAATTCACCAAGAAGTGCAAGAGAAGTTGGAAAAGAGTGAGGCCATATATAAGGCCCGACATGATAAGCACCAAGTTGACCATCAATTTCAAGTTGGTGACAAGGTGTGGCTCCATGTCAGAAAGGATCAAATGAAGGGGGAAGGCAAGAAATTGCGACCTATCCGGTATGGCCCACTTACCATATTGGAGAATATTGGGAGTAATTGTTTCTGACTCGATTTTCCTGTATACATGTAGATGTACTTAGTCATGAATGTCGAAAATATGAAGCTTTATGAACCACCATTGATTATGGACATTGAGAAGGTAGAATCAATACCTACAAGGGATGACCTTGCACCAAAGTATCTCTATGAACTGCCAGAAGACCCCATTCTCGATCGAAGGACAAAGACTCCACAACGAGGAGATGTGGAGTATCTCCATGTTGGGTTCAAAGGGATGCACCCAAGTAAAGCTAAATGGCTTAAGAAGAAGAAGGCGAGGGAGAAATTCCCTCACTTGCCTATTGATTGATAAGGCTTTTGGGGTCCCAAAGATCTTCAGTGGGAAGGAATGATCCAGATGGATCGAATAGGTCCAAGTACAAGTGGCTTAATTACAAAGGCTCAAAAATCCAAGCATCTAGAATGTGGTAAAACTTAATGTCAAGTTGAAGATCTCTTCTTTCTAATTCCAACGGTGCAAACGCCACTTAATTCTGAGCCTGTATGAAGGAGTTAGGAGAAATCAAAGTTTGAGGGTTAACTTGGTGATGTGGCAGCTTAAGGAGGCAACAAATTTTTTGAAACCCGATCATCGGATTTTGGCCAACTCCAGCTGGATTTTGGGCAAAATTGTGGTATGGTTACATTGACTCCTTCCGTCAATTTGAGGATTTTTCAAAATTGTTAGTTTGTTTTTAAAATATATATATATATTAAAAATAGGGTAGCAGAGGCCATGACCCCCGCCTTTCCCAAAAAACATAACAAAATATATATTTTTAGGGGTCGGCAGCCATGACCCCATGGGACCCCTCGCCAACATTCTGGCCATGTATTACGGCCGCACTGTGTATTAATGGGTGAGGCCAACGGCCGTGACCCCGCGGCCCCAACCCACATGTTTATTTACGACGATCATATATTATATATGGTGGCACGGGTTGTGAACCACATTGCTAACCAAACCTCCATGCCACATACCTTAACAATGCCAGCAGAAAATACGGGGTGGGCCACCCAATGTGGGCCCGACCCCTCACTTTTATAATTAAAAAAAATATCCGATGGGTGTTAAATGTAAAGGCACAGTTTTTTAAACACAATTCGTCTTAATATGGAGGGGGTGTGGTTTCACCACCTGACCCCCTCCCCCCCAACGCCGGATCTTAACCAACTCAGCCAGCAGACTCCTTGGGGAGTCCACTGGCTTTTAATATAAAAGCCTTCATTTCATAAGTGCACACAGGCAGGCCAGGAGCGGGCACAAATTTTGAGACAAGTGGAACCATGAGCACTATGCAAAAGGGGGGAAAAACCATGATCTGATCCATTTTCCAGAGGGTCCAGATTTTCACTTTATCAGATTCAGGCAAATTTTAGATGGATTTTACACCTCTCGGTGCCACGAATCCAACGGTGTTGTCCTTTTCTTCGTCAGAGGTCTCCAATTTTCGGGCACTTTCAGCTATGGAGGTATAAGGGTGTAATTTTTCATTTTTATACTTGTACTTTCATTTTTTTCCACTTAATGAAAGAGGGTGTCCTGACTATTTGAGCAGGGCCTAGGGACATAGTCCCTCTTAGATGAACTCTGATATCAATTCTTTGTCTTCTTGCATGATGTTAATTTCTTCTCCCTTCTTATGTTTATGGCTTTAAAATTTCTTGTTTAAGCTGCAATTTTTACATGTAATTATTTAACACGTTTCAAGAAAAAGATATTGGATCAAGGAGATGAAGCACCAAAACTATGGGCCCCGTTTGGATAAATTGGTACTTTAAATTTTTGGGGACATAACTTTGGCATACCATATATATTTGACATGCACAATACCTTGTTCGAAATATCTATCTGAGGATTAGAACTTTCGTAGGTGACCAACATTTGGCAAAGACACATGTTTTTCCCTGTTTTCCTAAATAACGTTGTTTAGGGCCTCAAAATGACTCTGTAAGTTCAGGACCTGAAAAACTACAAAAAATAGTAAAGTGTGCTACACTAAGGAAATTTAAAAGATGAAAGAAACAATGGTGGGGCCATAAGTGGAATAGGCGGGTGGCCACCAATATCCATCAGGATCATTCCTCCCCCCTTAGGAATCATGGTCCCCATTGCATTGAGTTCCTCCATGAGATGAGGAAACTTTTGCTGAACTTGGTGCCTGATGAATCACTTGCCTTGGTGTAGGAATTGGTAAGCTTTGACAACCCGATGCAGTTGCATCTTTTGTTGGAGAGTGTTCTTGATCTTCCTATCCATGATAAGATACATGGTGGAATTTTCCATGGAGTATGGGTTTAACTATGTCGGTTTGAGTTTTTCTTCCATGTCTAATGTATCCAGTAGAGGCGGAAAGTAGGGCCGAAGGCGGTCCACATTGAAAATTGGGTGCAGACCAAGGAATGGTGGAATATCGAGCTCGAAGGCATTGTCACCTACCACCTTGGTGATGGTGTATGGTCCATATTGGAGTGGGAGAAGCTTGTGGTGGGGCCTAGTGGGGTAGTCATTTTGCAAATGTAGCGAAACTTTGTCGCCCACCTGGAACTTATGTGGCACCTGATGTTGATCATGCCGCTAATTATACTTAGCATTGGATTTCTCCAAGATGTCATGGACCTGCTAAATGCATTAAATAAATATGGTTTCTTTATTATCCTTAGACATCACGTGTGGATTCTACCTGTGTGGTCACATGAGGTATGGCAACATGAGGCAGCGGTGCTCCCGGGGTCAGATCAATGGAGTGTTTGACCTGAAATTGTAGAGGAACCTCTATGGGTGAGTAGAAAATATCCTTGTATTCCTACAAGTATTTTTCCATCTGCTACTACCACACAAGGGAGCCCTGTTTGGAGGCTGCATCCACAATATTCTTCTTTCCCTGTGAGCGAATCGTAACAAAAAAATAATTCATAGTTTGGGAAATTATCTTACTGTGTTGCTTTGTAGTACTCAAAGAGATGGCAGAATGCAATACTACCTCTGGTATCTTGTATAAATTATTTTCCAAAGTAATAATAATAGAACGAGGTCTAAACTCATAAAAAACATGTTGCTTCCACAAGTAGGGTTGGCCTAATAATACATCAAATGCGTCAAGAGGAGCAACATCACACAGTACCTTATCTGTGAATGGCTTTATGTTGTACATAAGGCAACATTGTTGGAGGACGTGGAGATCCCTTCCATCGTGAAGCTACTTAATGGTATATAGTCGTGGGTGTGTTGTTGTTGGTAGGAAAAGCCGCTTCACGACCTATGCTGAAATGAGGTTCTTTTGGCTTCCACTATCGACAAGGAATTGTAGTGGAGAACCCTTCACCCACATCCAGGAATGGAAGAGGCACCCCCCCTCCTCTGGATCCTTGATCTCATCCCTCTGGAGCTTGGTGGTCAAAATAGTGGCATTTTGTTTCGCATCAATGATTTTATTCCCTTTGTCATTGCCCTTGTTTGGTTCTGACTCAGAATCGAAACAGGCATCTAATTCAGATGCCTTTGCTTCGGCCACCAACGATTGTTTGGCCTGACACTCACTTATGTTGTGAGTGGATATTTTATGAAATTAACATCACTTCCCTATGTCCTTACTTGGATTTGTGGTGTTTTCTTGAGTCGCCTTGCTTTGTCTTTTCCCCTTGTTCTATGGTTCAGGGGAGCCTTTCCCTGGCTTCGAATTCGTGGACACAAAGTTTTGTTTCTTTTGCTTAGATTTGTACTCGATCTTGGTAGCATATCAATATGCCATGTCAAGTGAGGTAATGTCGAGGAAATCCATTTCCTCCTGAATGTATCTTTTTAAACAATTGCAGTTCTCAAGCACCAAATTTTTCTCTGAATCTTTAATACCCAACTTTGTGCGTACTGTATGGAACAAATTCGTCATCTCGTGCACATCTTGATCCCTTTGTTGCCGCAGCATGGTCCATTGTATGTTTGTGTCATCATAGCTCCCCATGGTGTAATATTATTCCTTGATGCCATCTCAGAACGAATTCCAACTAGGTGCAGCCAAGAATAGAGTGCATTCCCTCTCGTCCTTTTTCTCACAATAGGTTTTCCACCAGTCTTTAACATGGGGGGAGATTTTAAGGAGTGCAAACGTAATTTTTTCTCGGTCAGAGAAATCATGGACCGATAAATATCCTTCTAGCAAATTCAACCATCTATTTACAACGTCTACATCTATTTGGCCTTCAAATACAAGAATTTCGAAGTTGACATGTACCTTGAAAGGACTGGTGCCTCAGGAGTGGTTGTTGGATGCAGATGCGTTGTCAGTGGGCAGTCCTTCAGGGATCTGGGAAATTTTTTCCATCATCATGTTCCTTTGTTTCTCAAGGGCCTCACTACGAAATAAATTTGATAGGATCTCCTACTCCCTCATCTTTATTTTCTTCCGCAATGTGAGGTCGTCGGGGTTTGCGAGCAGGGAAAATTTCAGGGGCGAATTTTAGCCCAAAGGCGAATTTTAAGGGATTTTAAATTTTATTAGGGCGAATTTTTTATATAAAACCCATTTTTTATAGTTTAATAAAGTTAGCCCAAAAAATATTTTAAAAATAATTAATTATTTAATATTAGCCCACCAAAAAAAGGGCGCACAAAACTGGAAACATGAAATTCGCCCCATTTTTTCAACCGATTTTCCAAATTTCCATGGCATTCGCCCCATTTTTTCATTGGTTCGGAGAGGTGGCTGGGCTTTGTGCACAACGATCTTCTAAGTTCTTGCTGGCTGAGCGAGGCCGAGTCGGAAAAAAAAAAAGTCAGAGGAATCCCATCATGGTCTGTTAGGGCCTGGCCGACTCTCTCTGGTCCGTCCCTCTCTGGTCCATTACTAGGTGGCTGGGCTTTGTGCACACCGATCTTTTAAGTTCTTGCTGGCTGAGCGAGGCCGAGTAAAAAAAAATAGTCAGAGGAATCCCATCATGGTCCGTTAGGGCCTGGCCGACTCTCTCTGGTCCGTTACTAGGATATAGCGTAAGGTAAGACTATTCAACATCTAAAGTTTGAACTATTATGTTCATGAACCCTTTGAACTTTACTCTGTGTATCAAACACATTGTTGATCTGCAACTATTTATAGCCATTGTTTAGGGAGATGCTCTTTAAATGTTCATTCTCTTGCTTGTGGTGGTCCTCATCTGAAATCCTGATAGACAAGATTTCTGGTATGTGTGACTTCTCACTAGTTGATTGGTAGTCAATGTGTGCCTATGCGTATGCACACGAAGCTTGGGAAATTTCATATTATTTCCTATCATCTAGGATGATTAGACCTGCTGAATCCTGATTTGATCTATGGTTGACTTCTTGCATGACCCACTGCAATTTCCTTTTAGATTATTGAGTTACTTGACTGTGAATCCTCTTGTTAGCTTACAAATGCAGATCAACTGTACTGGGAATTTTTAGTGGCCTTAGATCTGACATACTTGAGGAAAATCTCTGTCATATACACACCCATAAGTTGATGATCATGTAAATTGATAATTTATAAATAAAAAATTCAGCAATCTTTACAAAGCTTCCATTTAAATAAACAGGGTGACTTAGTTGCATTGTGCATCAATAAAATCCAGTAAAGATATGACCTACTAATGCAAAAATGTCAGAGGATTGAACTGGTCTTCTCTTTTTTCATCAGAACATGTGATGGAAGGTGGCAGGGAAACTTCATCACTTTAAAGCTACATTGTATAAGTTAGTTTTAAAGACCAGTTGGTTTGAACTAGTATTTGGTCAAACCAGCCAGTGAGCAAGTTGAGGGTATCTAACAAGCAAAAAAACCTACTTTGAGCCCGCTCAACTGAGGTACAAGGGTCGTCATCAGTTTTTGTATAGAAAAATTGTCATTTTGGAGTGTTCGAAGCAGATCCTCGGCACAGGAAACTTGATTTTTTTTTCTATATCAACTATTGTGTTTTAGAGCTTTTGTCTGTTATAACCCTTTTGCCAAACTTGCATAGTCCTTTCCTTCTTGAACCAGCCATAGCCCATAGAGGTGAGGTAAGCAACGGGAAAATAGTCCACGATAGTGTGAGGTGCATCAAGAGAAAATAGGTTTCTTATATGCTTTCTTACATTGCTGGCCTGAATACCATCAAAACCATATCCACAGAAGAGGTTCCAGTTCTAGTTATCATCTCCAAAAAATTTGGATTGATTATTCACATCCTATTTTGAAGTATTCATTATAGAAAAATCAAGTGACTGGTATTTGCATTTATCATGGATTTGTCAACTAAATATTGTGATCTGCTATGGAACATAATTTAGAATAAAGTGTTGTTGCAGCCCGAACTACTTGAATCTTTTTGGTTGGGAAATTTTCAAACCTTGCCAAACCTATGCATAACTGAACATGGTCAGTAATCTTCCAAAGGAAGGAAAAATGGGAAAGAGTCATAAAAACTTAAGTTATCATTTTAGAGTCTGAAAAGTTGTGTTGTTTTATTGTTCAAATTCATTGTGCCTATTCATTCAATCTACTACACCTCAATTTCGAACAGAAGAAACAAAATTTAGCACTGATATGGATAAAGCGCAGTCCCTCTTCGTGTCTAAATGACCCCAAATTCTCTTCAAGACGATGAAATTTACTGCAGGCTGCAAACACAATAAAATGGGCTATAAAAAGTTAAAACTGTCTTTGCTGGTACGATGAAGATGCTAGAATCTGTCCTTAAGATCAGTGGTGACAAGATAAACATGCTACTTAGTTGGGTTCATAGAATTTTTGCATTCTCAAAGAATATCTAAGATGAAATGTCAAATTACCAGTCTCTTCTACCTCTTATCAATCAATTACAAATTCATCACGATATCAACAACACCAAGTTGCAATTGGTTCTGTAGAGACTAATGCTTTTCATGTCTAAGGTACTTAAGAAACTTAGCCTATTGTTTCAATCCCATTTCCATACTCCCCAACTTTGGCCATTGTAAATGGTTGCTTCTTTGGTTTCCTCGCTCTCCTATGCAAAAATATAAATTAAAATCAATCACTTATTAATATTTATTTTCTAGTAAAAGATTTTGTAACCAGAAGTAGGAAACTTATGAGCAGACTGTACTCTATTTAAATGTTAAATAAATCTTAACTTTGTAATAAGACAACTGATTTCTAACCAAGATTAAATATCCTTCACTAACCTCCAATGTTAAAGCTATACATCTAGAAGAAACATCAACCATTGATTCCTTAATGTGAATAAGTACATTGAAATCAAAGAAGTTCTTATGCTTCTTGAAGCGTTTAGATTCTTCATCCTTAATGCGCTCCAATGCCTCCACTCCCACCTTGATTTGCAGAGGATTTAACATCATAAATATATTGATTAAGGATTGGTTCTGTAGAGACTAACACTTTTCATGTCTAAGCTACTTAAGAACCCTATCCTATTGTTTCAATCCCATTTCCATACTCCGCAACTTTGGCCATTGTAAATGGTTCAATCTCCTCAAGAGGATTTATGACAATATTTTATATAATTCTAAAGCAGCGAGCTATCATGGAAAACAATTAGATGAACTAAAAGGGATGCTCTTGATCAATTATTCTGAAGCACAATTGATAGTTCTTAGAAGCTTATATATCATTGCACTACATCGATTATAGAGGCTATAATTGAACTATTGACTTATATATATTATATATATTAGTATTAACCTAATGAGCACAAAGCTGATTGTGGCACAAAGTTTTTTTATGCATAAAAGACCCGGAAATAAATACTGAAAATAGAGTTCTCAGTAACAGTATTTGGATGGTATTCATTTTTATTGACCTGATTGCTATTATGTGATGCCTATAAGATACACTTCGAAAGATATGGTGTTGTGGGAGATAACACTCGCCACAACCTACGTGCTCAGCCTCAAGCGCATGTACAAGCTCATTTTCAGACTCCAACGCCGACTAATAACACAGAGACACCGCGCTTTTCACCAGTTTGTTCAACGGTATGCACCTTCCTTCCCTTTCTCGATTTCAAGATCTCTGTTTCAAGATGACGTTGGTAAGTATTTCTGAAATTTTCGGCAAAAGATATTTCAAAATTTTGATGTGTTGGTAAGTATTACTGGAACTTGAGAATCTGATAAGCCAGTGTCGATGAAGATGACAGAACTTATCTGAAATAAAATCTTGGATGGTCGCATTGCTAATAGTATTCCTTGGTGTATTGAATTTCTGAGTTCCAAGTTAGGTCCAATAACATTATATATGACTGCTCATGAAAGACATGATGCTTGAATGGAAATTGACAGCATGGTAGTAATGGTCGTATTGCTGATAGTACGCCTTGGTGTATTAAATTTCTGAGTTCATATTTAAGTACAAAAATATTATATATGTTTCTCACAAGAGACGTGATCCTTAAATGCAAAGAGAGTATGACAGAATGGTTGCATCGCTAATACTGGATCTTCATATATTAGATTGATGGGTTCAAAACTAGATGATAAAATCTGCTGGGTTCAAACCGTAATATTTACATTGTTGATAGTATGCTTTGATGCATTAGATGAGGCCTCTGTGGGCACACTCTCTTGCAATGATGCCAGAAACCAAATATTTCAACCAAATTATCCTCACCATTATCAAGGCCAAACAGATAAGGTTAGGATCTACAAATAAAAGGTGCTCTGCCATGTATATATAATAGGTTGAGTAAATAGAGCCTCCAGGTAATGAGAACACTGTTACGCATATATGAGAAGAATTAGGTGATTTTTCTGTGATCCAGTCCAATGGGTTTTGGCTTAGGAAGAGAGGGATCACCACACTGATAAAATTGCTAAGGGATACAATGAAGATCAAAGAGAACCCATAACACATGCCATACATCATGGAAGTAGGTATGCAACTGGATCTAAAGAAAATAAACAAGTTTAATATGCAATTGAGAGTAAGATCTCTTGGGATTTGAATTTGTAGTAGATTTTAGTTGTGAATAGGTTAATTTCAAGTCTTGGAAACCTAGTGCCATTAAAATACCTTGACTCAAATATCACCTTATACAATGGTAGGAAACTACTCTGCTCAATCCTTGAATTGCTTGAGTTGATGTTGATATGGTGGACTAGTGAAGGGAATTCTCCTATAGGTGTTAAAAGTTTCATGACTAGGGACTTTTCCTTTAGAACTTTACAATGCTTTTAGATGTACGAATATATTGAAAGAACATAAACCTTTATATGGTGCTTTAGAAGGTCTTATGCAACCTAAAATACCTAGGTTTAGCCTATGTGTCATTAAGGCCTCCCTTGCGGTAGACCTGTAGATGCACCAAGGGTGCTGGCGATAAGAAAGCTTGGTGGATATTCATTGACAAATCTTGTGCAAGCTGGACAACTCGCAAGCATCCATGCTGGTCTAGCTACTATTCAGCTGTGCATACACATGTTATATATGTCGATATCTGATATGCAGTCAGGATAGGAGCCTTTTCACCTGAAAAGAAAACATCTTAAGTTTCAGGTCTCTGTTCCTGCCCAGGATAGCAAACATATAACAGATTTAGAATAAATTTGGATGCTTATCCTTGGCCAGAATATGGGCCTTATCCATTCCTCAATGCTATGGTAAAAACCAGGCATGAAAGCCTCTAGTCAAGCCCTTGTGCCCTCCATATTTCTCAAAAAGGAATATTGTGGTACTCTGCCCTCAAAATCCATCAACCTGTCTTCGAGCAAGACAATTCTTGAAATTGGTTCTATACAATATTAAGGTTGGCATAGAGACCTGAGTAATGGTTTTGTTGTGTCAAATGGTCCTGTTGTGTCAAAATATGACACAAGAAGTCACCCTGGTGGGTCACGTGGCACATTTCCTCAGTCACCGCAGCTTTAGAGTGTTCAGCTCATCTCATCCTCCCAGGAGCAGTAATACAAAGTGAGCACCCCAGATGTAAAAGAAGACCACTCCACTACATTTATGTTGGAGTGTGCAGGCCACTATTGTTGGTCTCCTAATTCCTTGTTGCAGAAAACAAGAAATTCATTTGATGACTCCTCACCTCCTTGGTCTCTTTGCAACACATTAATATTTATACCACTAGTATTTCTCATCAACGTTTTCATATCTTTAAATGTCTTCAAAACTTGTGATTTATTTTTCAGAAAATATATCCAAATATTTCTTGGAAAATCATTAATAGATGTAACAAAATATTTCATACCCCTAAGGGACTGAGTTCTCATTGGACCACATAGATCAAGTGTGAATTAATTCAAGTCCCTCTGTTCCTCTTAGTTTCCATCATCAAATTTAATTCAGCATTGCTTGCAAAACATGCCTCACAGACACCTTTCTACTCTTGTATTTGTGGTACACCATTCACCACATTATGCTTGTTGGCCAAATCAAGGTAGAAATAATTCAGATGACCATGCTTTTCATGCCAAAGCTGGTTCTTCAAACTGGAATGCTTGTTGCTTGCATGAAATTCTTTCAAATCTGTACATATCATAACATAATACATGACCCAGGAGGAATCCTAGAGCATAGTTTTACATGGATTTTGGTCATATGACAAACAACCAGGCAGAAGCATGTGCCGTGCTCCAAGGTCTGTCATTAACACACCAATGTGGCATACGAAAGTTATTAGTATTTGGGGATTCCACAATCATCATCAGGCATATGATTCATGGTACAACTCCAAAGGACAATAAGTTGGCTCACTTTTTTTCGAATTAGAACCCTCAAAGGAAGTTTTGAATGGTGCAATGGTTTCATGTCCTATGTGTCAACAATGAACAGGTGGACACACAAGCAATCTTGGCACATGTGAAAAATTGGGGCAATTAATAGTAGATGGATATGAGCATTATCAAAACATTCCATAACCATGTATTTGGGTCAAAATGGGAATTTTATGGTCTAGTAAGAATAATATTTTGTTTAATCTGTCCTCAGGGGCAGGACACTGGTTGTCTCTTTTGCTGTACTTCCCCCTGTTGACTTCACAACTTTTATATTATAATAAAATTTTCCAGTTCTTGTTTAAAAAAAAAATTACTAGCAACTGTGTACCTATGGCCACAATATTATTATTCCTCTTTGATCAAACATTGCTTCTTCTAGAAAATGAAAAAGAAAATTTTCCTTTGAAACAAAGGACATAAAGGATATTTTAATGCTTTTATTATTGTTCCTTTAAATTCTTGTTGGTATTTCTCCTTTACCTCATACATGACATAATCTGTTATCGATTAATATAATTATCAACTTTATTTTCACATTTATCAAGTTTTGAAAACTTTCCTCCCAGTTACGTTTTTGGAAGCTCCAAAATTAAGATACCAGTGACCACAGACACTGAGAAGCTTCTACTTCCTATTTTGCGAACATAAAAATATTTTCCGTTCTAGGTTCATTCAACTTTGTAGTTTCATTACTCTACAAAATTGCGCCTATGTCTGCCACCTTTTCCATTACATCCAGCTCTAGTTTTATTCCTCTGTGTTGCATCCCTTTTAAGACACTGAAAAGCATCTAGTTCTTTTTAGTCTGTTTTAGGCTCATTCCACTTCATAGTTTTATTATTCTTTGCAAAATTGCCTCTATCTCTACCACCTTTGCCTTTACATTTGCCTCTAGCTTTATTCCTCTGTTTGTTAGAAAGCATTCCTCTTCTACATATTATTCTTTCCACAATAATTACAATATTTAGGCTTGTTGGTTTGATAATTACCTTTTGTATTTCGTGAATTACTTATTTGATTTTATTTCTAGCTATTGTTCCTGACTCTACCTCAAACCATGCCGCAACCATTGTGCTTTCCTATGAATGTTTGTTTGGTCCTCATCTTTCTTCAATGTTTTATCTTTTTGGATAAGCAATCCTACTAATTCTGCGAATGATGGCACTTCAATTCTAGAAGAAATGCATAACAAGGTCACAAAATTATGGTACATGTATGGAGGGTTGTTCAATAAAATGGTTACAAGCTCCATGTCTTCAATGGTGGTCTTAAGCACTGACAATTCATTTTCAAGTTGATGCATTTTTTGGACATGTTCTTAATTTCTTTCAGAAATCTTTAAATTTGTCTTAAAACCATAAGTTCATTTGGTGTTTCATATAAGCTTCTTAAATTACACCAGGTTTGGACAGCACAATTTATCATCTAATGTTTTGAAGAATGTCATCCTGGGGTTCAACAGTTATGAGAAGCAGGGCATTTTTGTTCTTATAATTGGTTGATCATTGCCTCAGATCTTCTGGTGTTTCTCCATTGACAATCTCCCACGGGTCATGTATGAAATAATCCCTCTCCACCCTCTGTTTCCAAGCTGGAGAAGTTCTCCCATTCAATGTATGGGAGTCTGACAATTTTTTTTTTGAATACTAGCAATATTTCCTTGTATTTATGGAGAAAAATTTGTATTCAACATCTTATCACTCCCAACCAGATATCTTAAAAAGTGCTCATTCCTCCAAAATCACCATTTTATTCCAAAAAGATTATATATCTTCTTATGGTTCCCAAATTTAAGCCTGATTATTACCCATGATCAGATTTTTTAAAACTTTATTCCTCCAGAAAATAGAGCAGGGTTCCTTTTTCCACCTCAACAAGCATAGAATTGCAGACATTCAAATTACTTATATCTCCTTTATGTTTAAAGAGGGATTTATTACATAATTGGAGGTTGAAGGAACAACGTCATATCTTTGAAGGACTGTTGTAAAATTAAAAAAATATTACATCTTCTACTATCTTATGTTTATGCTTTTATAAATATATGTTGCTGCCATGGTTCGTATACATTTGCTCAGTATGCTGAAATATGGTCTATTGTGAAAGTTCAGATTTCTGCCCATCCGCTGTAAATATAATTTATGCTGAAAAAATAATTCCTTTTCTTCTTGATCAAAATTTCAGCTTGCAAAATTATGCACACCAGCAAATAATTCTTCACTGCATATAAAACTTGTGTCTCACTGCTGCTCATATAGAAATATTTCTGTGAATGGATCCGTTGCGCTGACAAGTTTCTGAGTTCTCCTCTTTGCTGCACTGTTAGTAATTTAATTCACTGCTTCTGAGTATATACAATGTTTGGAACATTTTGCGGCCACTTGAGGATGGTTTAGAGATATTGCTGAATCTGCATACCTGTGTCGGTCTGCTGTATGGGTTTGTTCTTGAGTGTGTTTCCATCCATACGTTTGTCTCTATCTGCCAGAAATGTCCTGATGCTGGATTTTCTGCTTGTTGATATGTTGGGTTAAGAGTCTTAAGTTTCAAGGTGAGGCTTATTTAATATTTTTATATGATTATGAAATGTATAAGGTTGGTCTATAATCTGAGTCAGATTTTGGTTTGAAACAAGTGAGTGGTTGATTGAGGAGGAAATGAAGCAAATTGAGGGCACTCTAAATGTTTCAGAGGCTTCTTATGGTGATTTGGAAGATATGCAGGTGTGTATATGAAAAGTATTGAAAGTAATAAATTGCTTGAATATTTCTGGCGAGTTACTTTTTTATCATGTTATCAGTTTCTTTCTATGTTGTTTTGATATTCTAGAGAGTGTTGTATGTGGTTTACTGTTTTTTTTGTGGATACCTTTAGAGCATTGTTATAGATGGACCCCCTTTAGGGTATTTCTAGAAACATTAGTCCTGGGTAGATCTGTATCAAAGGGTGCAGATGTAGACTAGTATTGGCTAAAATCAATGCTCTTAGTTCATTGGAAGTAAATACTGAGAAGATCAATGATTGCACTGAAGTGAAGCACCTCTGCAACCATGGTGTAATAGATGTGTTATGTCTGTGGTAATGCTAGCTCTAATGAACTACAATGGAAAACTAGTTGTGGTTTGGCATGTAATGTCAAAAGTAAAATGCTGGTTGTTTGTTAATTTCCATCATGTTAAAAAGACAAAAACCTAGCATATATTCATCTTAACTCTGATCCATTAACAAGCGAGACATTTATGCCTGTAGACTAACATGTGCCTGTCTGATCTTTCTCTCTCTCTCTCTTTCTCTCTCTCTCTCTCTCTCTCTCTCTCTCTCTCTCTGTATGCTTAATGGGTTTGGGTTTAAGATGATCTATGCTAGTGTAGAAATAAACATTGTAAGATATTTTTAGGCATGTCTAGATACAAGGTGGCATGGTAAAGATGTGCACATGAGCTAAAGAACTAATGAGTTTTTAATGTGTTGGAAAATTTGGACGTTTGTTTTTCCCCAGTGTGTGAATTTAGAGTTTGTTAATTTTGAAAATGACCTTATGAGCATGTTCTGAAATTTTTGTCCCTTTTGGGTTTGTCATTTTTATAAGTATTAACCTTAGTTTTTCAGGGAACTCCATAGTTGTATTAGTACAACCGCAATACAACTTATACAGATTAAACTTTAGTTATACAGATTGACTAAAGCACCTAAAAACAAATTGACTAATCCCAAATTAGTCATGAAGATTCTCTATAATTTAACAAGAAAGATCACAACACTTCCTAGCTTGTTTCTTCAGTTTTTTTATAATATATAATTTACAAAATTCAAGAAGAGGAAGAGATAACCAAGGAAGATGATATTTTGTGATTGTTAGTGATTGTCAGTATTTTGTGTGCAAACTGTTAATCTGTCCAATCATGCCAGTGGCTATCAGTGGCTAATCTCTGATCTCTTTAGGGATCAAATAGATATCAATTACATGGTGTTTACAAATGAACACTTGCAGAACTTGATCGACCTACAAACTAAACAAGCAAAGGGAATATAGAAGAGCAATGGTAGAATGATACCTCATAAACATTAATTACAATAAACCGACAATAGACCAAAGCATCACCCTTCCTTTCTGTAAGATTCAATGATGCCACATTTCCAATGATGTTGTAGGAGAAACATCTTAAAACATGGGTAGATGCTTCCACCATCTTTGCCTTTATCCTCTTTTCCACCAGCTTGTGGAGGTTCTTCCATGTTCACATTGTCAACATTGTTATGCCATCCATGTTTGAATAAAAAATGACCTGATTCAGAGGTAATTGTTAATTAGGATTTATTCGTTTCTTAATGTTAGATGCCCAACTTGAACCTTAAAAGATGCTTTGGTGAACATAATGCTCACTGCTTTGTTGAACTTGGGCCAAATCCAATACGTCATCATATCCAGAGATTAGGCTAATTCTAGAGAGAGCACAGAGTCATGTACAAAGTGGATTTTAAAATATCTTGTAGGCACATGATAAGGATCATTCCTTCCGTTTGCACTTGACTCTAGCTAAACTAGAGCATTATCTGTGATGAAATGTTTTATTGGACAAAGAAAACCATTTCTGAAGGACCATTTCTGGCTCGCTGTCATCGTATCTGAAGTAAAATACCATTCTAATCTGTGTAGGACTTTATCAAAATCAATTTTGAGGAGCAGATCTTCTTGATGGATTTCTCTAGCCCACCTGATAGCTTTGAAGCTTCCACAATGTTATATAAAATGAATCTACCCATTAAGTAGCCACGTGTTAATTTATTTGTGGTTAATACTTCTGCAGGAGTCTTGAAAGCCATGTAAAGTAGAATGATTAGCATGGGATCATTAATTAAGTTCTTGTTGGATGAGTTGTGGTTTATAACTTTATATTGAATATGCATGCATTAGTTTGCTCTGCAAGTGGTTCTAGATGAAGAGCTTCCAAGCATACGTTTAAAAGGCTTCCCAATGGTGTCTCAGAAACCCTTGTAGAATTTTATAGGGAGACCATCTTTCCTTGGATATTATCATGTTTCAAGGAGGGATAGATCTGGGGTTAAGGCCAAGACGAGGAAGTAAGTTCCACATTCCCACCACAAATTCCACTCGACACGGGCAATAGAATAGGGAAGTAAGTTCCACATTCCCACCACAAATTCCACTCGACACAGGCAATAGAACAGGGAAGTAAGTTCCACATTCCCACCACAAATTCCACTCGACACGGGCAATAGAACAGGGGAGTAAGTTCCACATTTGCTGAGTAATTTTCCTACACTCCAATGATTTGAGGTGGGAAACATTAAGCTTAACAATGAATTTGTGTTTCCTACACAATGAATTTGATATCATAGCTTCTTACTAAATTAAGGACCTCTATTGCATGAGTAAAATCACTTGGGAATGAAAAGCCCATTTTGTTTTGCTTGTTGGACCAAGTGTAGTGCATTGGCATGGATCATGTGCTTTTGCCTGCCATCAATGAGAGGAATGAACCTCATATTTATCACCTTCCCAATTTATCGTATTCAAACCAGCTTCTAGAAGCCAACTAATAGCTCCTAGAAGCCAACTGATAGCAGTTGATCAGCTATCCATTGCCACAAATGGTTATCAGCTATCCATAACCACAAATGGCTCCTATCTGGCTCTGAGTTAGGAGAGTATCAGTGGAGCTGAAATCCAAAACACTAGCTGAAAGAGTAGTAATTATATAAGCATACCTGTTTTCTGGATAAAAAATAGGTCTCTTTCGTGGTCTTAGCAAGGAGAAACGAAAAATACTATTTGAAAGAGAAATAGGAATGTAAACACACATGTTTTCTGGCTTATATTTATTTAGAATGTGGGGTGGTCCATAAGTAAACACTACTAAGTGTCGGCGTTTACCATATGGATGTTCTTTGTCTACACATATGTTGAGAAACAGTTTTATTTTAAATTGTTGTCATGCTTAAGATCTGCTGTGTCAAGCTTCTGCATGGTGTAAATCAATGTTGGTAAATTATCCTCATCTAAATAGAAAAGATCCCAGCTGGTACTATTGTTTATTTATATTGTTGTCCATAAATTCAATGTGTTGTGTTGTATAATTTTGTGTTGTATTATATACATATTTTTTAAAACTAGTTTTAAAGTCTGCTAGCCATACATGATATTCAAAAACTTGATTATAAAATTTCCTTGTCTTTTTTTTGTTAGTTGAACGTGTCTTTAGACGCTAACAAGGGAATCCCGGACTCCAAAAGAAGTACAATTATTAAAGATCTTACGTCATTCTTGTCTCCAATTCAGAATAGATTGTTCTAGTTTGAAGCAGAGCTGAAAGAAAGATGAATTTATGGTTTTGTTTAGAGTTGTTCAGGGTAATTGGTGCTGGGCTAAGCCTACTGTGGTTTTGTAACGTTGCCTCTTTCTGTCTGGAGATTTTTACTGTGGTTTTGTAACCTTGAACTATAAATCTTTTGATATATTGTAACATTGACTGAGATTGGACTGTAGAACACGTACAAATTCCAGTTTGCCTCTCAGAGAGTGTCCTCCACTGCTCATTCAAACTGGGCCCAAACTTTTGTTGGTTATAATAACTTGCATGCAAAATTCATAGATCATTACACGTCAAACCAACTTTACGCCTTGACTGACATTGCATTCAACATGGTGCACAAGTATGATTTACATGTATCAATCAAAACAATGATTGTATCTATATTTGATAATGCAAGTTGAATACAACATACAATACATAGGAGTGCTATGGCTATGAAGTTCAATATGAAATAATCTATTGATTGCTACTATTACTATTATATAAGGGGTGCACTTCCAATGGCCATTTATTAGCTATGTGAAGAAGGCTTTGTGGATTTTGTATTTACTATAAGATTATGTATAGCTGAGTTGCAGACAACTAAGTAGAATTTGGTAAGAAGTTTGGAGTATGTGTAATTCATAATGATATTGTCTTCTCTTCATTGATGACTTTTCAATGTGTGAGCTTTTACCTAAGCCATTTCATTATCAATGTGTCAAGGGCTCAAAACTCGACCTATATGTCAACTACTTCTTATGATTGTTCCTAGGAACACGAATCCTAATTTTTGTAGGTTTAAAATTTATCACAAGTTTGCTCTATTGTGGTCAAATTTGTGGAGGTTATCTCAAAATTTATTTAAGGTATCATGGATCTAAATTTCTTATGAACTTTCAACACTATTACAAACTTTGGTGCAAATTGTTGATCAATTCTCACTTGGTGAGGGTTATAGATGTTAATGAAAATTTTGTGTGCATGCATGAGAGTTGGGTGAAAATGCTCAATGTTGTGTGCATTAGTGTGATAAATATGGGATAATGCAAAGCCTAGTTTTGAAGATTAGTCTAAGTTGACTCGTACCTAATCAACTTAGTCAAGTTGATTGTTGGTTGAACGGTTAATTGTTGGCTCAATGGACATAAGACCTTGCAAGCCCAAATACCAAAGGGAAAAATGGAGCCCATCATGGGGTTCTCTTTGTAATTCTCCACCACTGCTACCTTCCATGCTTCCTCAAACTCCTCTCCAACCTCAATATCAGTGCTAGTAGTAGCATGAGCAACAATATTACACTTAGTAGAACTAGAATGCATTTGCACGAGAACTACTTCCCTCACGAGTCACCATGTGCCATGCTTGGTCTCGGTGGTTCTCTTCCTTCTACTCCTGGTTCAATTACCATATCTTCATTGGAACCAACAATCCGAACTCCACTAGACAACGATTCACCATTTTGTAGTAGTGATTCGCCATTTGTACCGGTGATTCACCATGATTTTACAGGATAATATAATCTCGTGAGAGATTCGCCAAAAAATTATATATACATATTATATTATTAATAAAATTGCCTTCCATTTTTCCTATGTATCATGGGGATTTGCCTATTTTTTATATATATAAATTTAGGGGGGTTCTTAAAATTTTCCCCGTTTTAAGTAGGCTAATATTGTAAGGGTTCGTCCGTATCGAGCCCTTAACTCTTATACCCTAACCTCGTTGGGGACATGCAAAGAAAAATAGAGAAAGAGCAGACTCGCTTAATGCTAATTAATTGATTTATAATTGTAATGTTGAACAAAAAGGCGACGAACATAATTATAAATACAAATATGCAATGGAAATAACACTTCTTTTCATTAATATCAAATAATTGAAATATGCTTACAGACATAATGGAAATAAACTAGCTAGGCCAGTGGTAGCTTATCTCTAAGAAGATATGTGTTGGCTACATGCCTCTCAAGTATGTTACAATGAGGCTCGAAGGCCTATCTATGATTGAAAAATAATGGAAAACCCTAAACATCCAAAAACCTAACCCTAGGAGATGAAGCGCCAAAACTATGGGCCTTGTTTGGGTAAATTGGTACATGAACTTTCTCGGAATGTAACTTTGGCATACGATCTTCGTTTTAAGTGTAGAAAACCTCGTTAGAAAGATCTGTCCAAGGAATACAACTTGCAAGTAACTAACATCAATAGAGGACCCATGTTGGTCCCTATTTTCCAAAAAAATGTCGTTTAGTGCCTCAAAATGGCTCTGGAAGTTCAAGACTCAAAAACTGCAAAAAATAATAAATTGTACTACAATTAAAGAAACTGAAAAAATGAAAGAAAAATTGTCGAGCCCCAAGTGGAATAGATGGGTGGCCACCAATATCCACCTAGATTAGCATCCCCAGATATTAATTACAACAATTATCAAAACATCAAACTTAGACTCTATATTCACATGCATTAAAAGGAAACTTCAAGCTTTTAAGTTACAAATGCATGACAGAACTTGTAAGAAAAACTACAAAACATTTAAGCATTATTAATAAACGTCACACACCATCATTTGAAAACCATGTAATATTTCTTATAGCTACACATTAAATTCCACAAGGGAAATGTTTAATTTCACGACTCTCATGTAAATGCATTTATTTACAAAAAAGAAGAAGGCCAAACTAATAGTGAGAATTTGATTTTTACCCAATGATAGACTCACTACAACCATAATCACTTGTAGTAGTCACCCACAAGGAAAATCCATGATCTAAGGGGATTTTTTTCAGTAGTTTGAGTAGGAGGTCATACTTAGCTCAAAGGGGAAAATGATTACTCATCAAATCGTGTGGTTTATTAGATATTTAGAAATCAATTTGAGCGATTTCCCAGCCAATTCTTGGCAAGCACTCACTACTATTTTCCTCAAATTTTATTGACCTCATATAGGCCTCGATTTAGGTTCCGATGGAATTTTGTTCCCTCCACTTTGTAGCTCTCCCCAACACTTTACATTTGTTTCCTTAAGAAGAAAATGCAACCCCAACGTTACTTCCAATTTCCTTTCAATAATTTATCATGGGTGCGTGTACATGTTCCTATTGGAGCCTTCATATCGTCGTAGAAACTTCTAATTTTTTTAATCATATGCATCTTAAATTAAACAGTGGAGCCAGCTAGCTCCACAAAAGTTTCTTTCTTCTTCCTCCTTAGATGATGGATCTCTGGTCCCACTCTTCAGACCTAATATATTCATCTATAATTCAAATTATCATTACATTACAAAAATTAGGGGAAATGTATACCATGGGTGTCACATTGATGTATTAGTCACCTTAATTATTTGATGTGATATAATTCAACCTATTTCCTATCTCATTGTGAATCAAAGCTTTCGATTTCACATTATCAATAAAAGTAACATGATAATAACAACAACCAAGAGACTGACTGTTTTCTATTTTCTATAAGCAATCACAAAATCCTAAATTAACCTGTTTCAAAAATAGTAATAATTTGCTTGAATGGATAATTCCTAAAGAAGATAAAGTAATAGAAATTTAGGCATGACATCTACATAAAGACAATGTACCTAGCTTGTCTAGTTTTCCTAATAAAAAATGATCTCTTCTTAAATGAAGAACATGTCTTAGCTCTTTCAACAACCAATTTTACATGGTTCATTATGGCCCAAATAAACCTCTCCAAAATCATCTTAACATAATCTTGAAAATATTTTCTAAGCCATAGCATGAAATGAACCCTTTAAATCTATCACTTGAGAATCAGCAATTTTATCTATTAAAAGGGTTACAATATCTTGTAATATGTAGCCTACTGCATATCGCTTAGTAATATTAATAACTATGAACTAAATTTGGTATGACATTAAGACTTTTATTAGCTATGAATCTTACAGGTTTGCATACACCAATATCTAGTCTTCAACTAATCATCCAAAATTAAATGGAATCTTTCATGCTAAAAGTATTTTTGAATCTATCAACACTTATATAAAACTAGCATTATGGAAAATACAAATAACATATTAAATGTAAATAGACAAAGTTGATTAGCATATTAAGTTTTGCAAGCAAAATCACAACAAATTCACGTGTAAATGTTGGAGGTTTGCAAGTAAAATCAAAACAAATTCTTGGGGAGGCAATTTTATTAACAATACAATTTTACAAGGCAATTCACGTAAATATTGGAGGTTTCAAAGTAAAAGATCAAAACAAATTCACGTGTAAATGTTAGAGAAGCAATTTTATTAACCATACAATTTACCTTGCATAAATCCTATAGCAAGAAAATTATGCAACAATTTTTAATTTTTGAAATTTTGCATAACTTACTATTATTAACAAGGAACTAAATTTAGTAAGATTTTAAGGAATTTTCTTAGTTAGGAGGAGTCTTTAGTTTGACTTGGTGCAAGAGGATATTAAAAGAAACATTAGAGATGTAATTTCATATAGATATTTTTAGGAAGAAGATTTCGCTCTAGTTGGAAAAGGAAAGAATGCTAAGGGAAGTAATGCATAAGGAGAAGCAGAATCTAGCCAAAACCATGGAAATAAGAAAGACCTCAACAAAATTAAATGCTTTCACTTCCATGAGTATGAAAACTATGCAACCAAGTGTCCACATAAGAAATCTAGTAACAAGAATGTAACAAAAACAAGAGGAGTTGCTCTTAGATCACAATTCGAGTTGGATTTCACCGTCATTAATTGCACGGAAAGAATATTAAGAGAGAGTGAGTAGTACCTAGATTCACGTGCTTCATATCATATGGTAGGAAATAAGGAGTTCTTCTGAATCTTAGAGGTGAAGGACATAAAATTACACATAGAGATTGGAGATGATAGGAGATATAGTACCAAAGGTATTTGTATTTTCACCTTTAATAGGAATTCAAGCTATCATCCTCACCTTCACTTAAAGAATGTAAATTTTCTGCTTCCCCTGAAGAAAATATAGTTTTTGTAACTATACTCGTAGTGCGTGGATATGATGTGTTGTCTAGAAAGGGGAAATATTTTCTAAAGCATGCTTCTACTAGACAAGTAAAACAAATTGGTGTTCTAGTTAAAAATATCTACAAGCTAGGGGTAGATTTAGTCATGTGTTTAGCTATACCTCTAGGAGTGAGGTGGGGAAATGTAGAGCCTTAGTCCTAAAGTTGAAAATATTTGTGCAGGGTCCATAGGAGAGAAAAAACAATTGCAGTATACTCTTCTCATGGATAACTAGGCTTCCTACACAAGACCAAAATATTCAGTAGCAAAAGGATCAGTTTCAGTTGTGGTAGTTAGACACAAAAATTGTTGTCTAATAGTAGTTAGAGACTCAGGAGATAGTTGCAGCTAAGAGACACAATTGGTTCAGTATTTTTTATGCTTCTTAGTTTCAGTTGTGGTATTATCAATAAAAAAAATGAGAGGGAGTGTTAATTGTGCTACAATACATTCCTACAAAGGAGCGAGATTGGGGTTGTGTAGAACCCTTTTGTTGTTAAGGAGTGTTAAATTGTAGCAAGAAAATGTTTCATTTGACATGTGCCTTAGTCAAATGGATAAATTTGAATCTCCATATTAGTGAGATGACTTAAGTTGCAGCTAGTAGGAGTGACATGGCCAAGTTATCTAGTTATGTTAGCCAATTCAAGTTTGTGGGATAGAAGTAGAGTTTTGCATGAGTTAATTGCTAAGATATAGCAATTTAGTGGAGTTATAGTAAGTGAAACTCAATTATTTGACCTCTATTCATGAGTAGAGTGAATATGAGCTTATTTGAGTAGCTGTAACTATTGTTGACTCATTGATCTCTGAGTTAACTAGTCCATTTACGAAAAATACCCTTAGTCATGAATGAAATTAAAAAATCCTAGTTCAGTGGAGGGAAAAGGAATAATTGTATTTATTATTGTATACTACAAAGTGTATACAGTTTGCATGTAGCAGGTGAGGCATTTCTCTTGGGATTTTCACAAGAAAATATGAGATTTCCCTATTTTTTAAGAGCTAATTTCCTCTGGAATTATGCAAGGAAATAGGAATAGAAGGAGGCCTACATTTGTATAAGTATTTTTCAGAGTAGACTTAGAAGGAGAATATTAATATTGTAGTACATTTTTTAGCTTCAAGGATTGCAATTGTCATTGTAATAGATCCATATTTCTATCTAATTTAGTACAAATTAGAGGAGGGATTTTTCCCAATTGGGTTCTGTTGTAGCTACTACAAAACCCTCCAAATTTTTAGCCTACACCAAATGTCAAAGCTTTCCCTGGTCTTATTCATGGCCATCACAAAATTTTAAATTCATTTTATTTCTTTTGTTAAAGTGTTGTGATCCCTTTTGCGAGATATGCAAAGTGCCATCCTTTGGCATGTTGGTTGTTGAATTGTATGTATGAGCTTATTCTAGTGGTTCAAAGAGGTCATATTTGTGAAAATGGGTTGTTATAACCTTATAAGTATCTGTCACACTCATTTCCAAAGCATTTAGCACCATCGCCAAAGTGTTGTCACGGTCATTGTATGGTGTATCTTTGGTGTCACACTTATCGTAACTGGTCATAAATTTGTCACAGTCAAATTTAATGATTGTTCACATCGACCTCACCGGTCCCACACTTAGTCATTTCCCGAAAAAATTCCCGATCGAGAAACTTAGCTTCACGGGGCCTCCTCTTAGATGCCCACTACGCAGTGAGTTTTCTAAGTATAGTAAATTGGTGTGAAACACTTGTTTGTCTTACTTACTTATAGAAGTAGGATTTAGTTATAACATTGTGTAATCAGAGGATGAAACAACATTTTCCCAAGCATTTTATCTGATCAATACAACCAAAATCTAGCAAAAATTTGTAAAAGATTCAAGTTTAAGTTGTTTAATCAGTAAAATTCAATTGCCTCAATTTTTTCCAAGGGATTGAAACCATTTATGCATTCAAAAACATATTTTAAATAACAAAATGTCACAGTGTATGCTGAAATTGTATCATGAAATTCAAGTGGAAAAGACCATTTTTTATATTAATTAGATTCCACCTTTAATTATTACCTTATGTTGTGATGAAGTAGCGATATATATCACCACATATCTTATTTGGATATAAAGTGGTGATAATTTCTTGTTGGGTTTGGCACCTTTCATCGACATCATTGAGTCAACCCTAAAGACTTGGTCTCATAGGTTGATGAGACTAAGAGAAATTTAAAAGAATATAAATCCACAATGAAATAAAATGAAAAACAGAAAAAATGTCTAAGATGATATTTATCACATGGGAAGAAACCTAGAGTGAGCTATACCTCCCACATTATATATCACCCACTTTCTCAACCATTTAATGTTTCATCTATGTTATCACTCTCCCCAACTTCGTAAGGCTGACAGTAGGATTAGAGAAAGTTAGCCACATACCAACTTTTGGCCCAGTAGCTAGCCCTACCCAGACCAAAGAGGGCTCTCTATATGTCACTTTGAAGTCAAAAGGATGACTAGATATATTTTTTTAGGCTAGTTATGATGCACAATAGATTAAATTTTTTTGTTTGCTTGGATTTTTGCTCGATAGGAATGACAATTGGGAGACGAGGTCTAGGGTATTGATCTAATTTCAAAGGTTTAGTTGCAGAGGTAAGGTTGAGGCCAGGTAGGTCAGCTAAGAAGCATGATTAATTTTCCATTGTTTATAGAGTGAAATGAGAAGGAACCAAAATGAGCATTAAACTAAATTAATTCATCATAAGAGAAAGACAATTTCATGAAAATATTATGAAAAACAGAGCATGGAAAGCATGTTTTCTGTTAACAAACTGATAAGAATTAGCATAAATAAGAATATATGTGGAAGCTGAGTAACATAACATTCAACATCATGAGTTTACAGATAAAAAAAATCCTCAAAGGCATACAACTAGAGTCTCAATATTATGTCTGCAACATTGTCCTTGATTTCATTAAGAAAATCTTGTACAATAGCTCCACTAAGAAAATCTTGGATTGACAAAATATAGTCTAATTATAGAAAATATAGATCATGACACCTCACTAGGTTGAAATACCATCCCAAATGGATCATAAATACAAGAGATGAGTCAGTTCCTAGTTTCTAGGGAGGTTAGAAGCTATTCCTTGAAATTTAGCTACAAACTAGGAGTGTTTGTCCCTTACATTAATTACACCTTCCATCATAAAAGGAAGCAAAAACCAACATAATAACTCTAATGAAAACTCATAGCCTCAAATTTGTGACCATTTCTGATTTTGACAGATGTAATGATGGAATCCAATGTTGATCTTTGACAATTCTGACTGAAGAATTTAGAAACAAATTGCAGAAGCGTAATAGAAATTAGGAGGCACTTTGAGCAGTCCAAATTCACTTTCGAAAAAATGGTCAACTATACATGTGTGTCTAGTTTCCATAACATCTTGAATTTTCCAAAATGGACTATGGGAAGACCTTCAAAAATCCATTCTTCCATTGTTTCTCAAAAGCGTAATAGAGGGTCCAAAAAGCAGGCAGAAACATGAAAAATAGGTGGGTCTTCATCTTTTTCTCCAAAATTGTAGCTTTCCATGCCAGGAGGGTTAATTAACTATGATGTAATAATAAAAATACATCCATCCATGTAAATAAATCACCATTTGGCTGCCTCCAAATAATAAATTCATAAGTATATGTTACCCTTTTGCAATGGGAAATTTCTAGAATTCTGCCAAAAATCATGTAAAATACCAAAATTGCTCCAAAGCCTTAAAAATTGGTTCTTTGACACCTGAAAGAGATTGGCTATAAAACCAATGAAACTTCAACCAATAAATTCAATATTTTCTTCTCCTTAAGCTTCATTTGTGCCTCTTTAAGCCTCTTTTTGGCTTGTTTCAGCCTTACTTGAGAAATGGTATCCTTGGTTTGATAATGAATTGTCATGTGCCTTTGCATCCTTTTATCCCTTTCAGCCTTCTTCAATAACTTTTCTAGACGTTCATTAACTCTTGATAGCCAAATTTCTCTATTCTCATTGATCTCCATGGAAATCAGCTCATCAAATCTTAATACTTCAAGTTGATGAATTTGTTGTTTCTCTTGCTCCAATGCCTTTTCTAGGCCTCTTTTTCTTGGTATTTTTTCATGTACTTCAGCCTTTATCTCCTGCACTTGGTCAACAATAAAAATCTTCTTGCCTTTACTTCTTCTTGCTTCCATGTCTGATTTTTTATGTACTTCGGATGAGTTGATTCACTTGCAATTGAAGATTTTCCCGTTCAAGGAAAGTAATATGGGATTGGGCAATGGAGAAGGCTTCTTTCAATTCTGTAATATATTTATCCTTTTATTTGATTATGTATTCAATTGATTTTACCTCCTAATGTTCTGATACCTTAGTCTGCATTGGAATTGACTCATCATGATGATTAAAAAGAGGTTTCTCCTCTATCTGACATTGCTCATCATGGGTGTCAAATGTAAGAAATCTCCTCGTAGACATAGGTACAAAATCTTGCATCTTGTCTCTCTCATATGTGTGAGAAAATGCCACAACTTTAGGGACATATGAAATATGAATAGGCATACTACAAGAGCCAATCTCCATTGGTTGTGGTGATGACGTAATAGGTAAGACAGAAAGCGTTGCTGACAACATCTCCAAGAAGTCTTCTCATTTCATGTTTTTGAAGGACAAGTGATGCAACACAATGAGCTTAATAAGGCCATGATGAAAGAGGCTAGTATGATGATCTTCTCTTCTACTCTAGACCTTCTCAGCCATCTTAACCAAAATTATGTATAAATAATGAGGCAAATCAAGTGTTTTGACTCTGGTAAAGTGCATCAAAAGCCAGATATGAAACCTGTATAGCCTAGAGAATATTCCTTTGCATGTAAAGTACTTCATTATGAGCATGATCAGTGGATCATACTTCTTTCTGAGGTTTATAAAGGAAAAATAAATTCTAGATCATCTCTAGCATGAAGATTTAGAAAATTCTTGTAGTTTTCAATGTCAAGATCCATACCCTTGAACCATTGCTCCCCCTGAGAAGGAATACTTGTAGTTGAAGTAATTAGGTTAGGTGATAAAATGATCTCCATACCTACAAGAGTGACATTTCCAATGTTGTAGCTGGTTGGAAAAATACTAGATAACTGAAGATGATACCCTCCTTCGATTAACCTTTCACAACATGTTAAGCACTGAGTTCTTTGAAAAACTATTCTGGCCAATGGAAAAACATTGATATCGTGCATGGTGAATGACTCAAGTCTGAGATGGTGCCCTACTTTAAAGCTCTTATTGTCACTTTCCATGATGTTGTTCACTAGAATGATGAAAACTATAGGATGTAAACAAAATGAGTGGATGAGAATGAAAATTTGGAAAACATAGTGTATGGAGGTGTGAGTTTGGTGGATGAAATGGAGGGCCTTGAAGCTCGGAAAAATTCTAGAAAAAATTGAGTATGTATTTTTCTGTGTCAGCTTCAAGTTGAAAGTGGAATGAAGGAAAATATATGAGTGGAAGGCATCAAAATATCTAAAACACGGGAAATTCCCAAATTTGACTGTGAGAAAGGCCTATGCAACAGTAAGAAAAGTTTGTGAGGTGAAAAAAGGAGTGATGATGATGAGTAAACGTTATGATAAAATTTCAGTGGATAGGGTTGTGTCTTGACATCACAATAGAAGTGGAAAGAGGATAAATGGATGAGTGGAAGTGCCTCAATACCTTGAAACACAGTCATTTCCCAAATGAGGCTGTGGGAAAAAACTAGTGATGAAATGTTTTGATTTTTGAGGGTTATGGGGCTAGTGAAAATTTTTGATAAAGTTTTTGAAGATAATCTGACTCCTTAGCTCCATAATTCAAGTAGAATGGATGAAAATGGGTGAGTGAAAGTGCCTCAAAACCCTAAAACATAGTCTTGTATGTTTTCACCATTTTCATTGCTTTCACTGTGTAAAATAGCTTAGAAATAGGTTTTTTTTTGTTTTTGACAGGTTATGAAGGGCGGTGTGGGTGATGGGCTTATGTATATGGAGTATGGGGAATGTAGGTTTGAAATAGGGTAGGTTTTGAGCTAAATAAGTTAGGGTTTAGCTAAGCAAATTTTTTATATATGGATAGTGAGAGATGAAAATGATTTTAATGACGTGAAAGGATTTAAAGAAAAAATAAAATGTGACAAAAATAAGTTTGAGGAAATTTTCTTACTTGTGGAAAAGCTACCCAAGAGATGAGTTTGAAAGTTGGACGTTTTAGGTTTTGATTGAGTTCAGAGGCTACCATAGAAACGTAACAATACTATTACTCCAATCCATAAGCGTAAAAACGTTGTATCTTCAACTCAAAAGTGTAAGAACACTATAATGTTACCCCATCAAGAGCGTAACAACATGTTTAAAGCTCTAACAGGAACGTAAAACAGAAAATTTAAGCCAATACAGGAGCATATCAAAGGTTCTCTAACCACGTAGGAGCATAACAAAAGTTTTCTCCACTACCTAGAAGCATAACATTGTGTGTTCTTCAACACTGGCAGAAGCATAACAAAGTGTTTTAGCTTTTCCAGGGGTGTAAAAAAATATTTTGGCTTTGCCAAGAGTGTAACAAAAGAGGGTTTGCTCACCAACATAAACGTAAGAATAGACTGTGGTTAGTGAGAAAAGAAGCTTGAAAGGTAGCAAATAGAATTTCAATGCTAGGTCTTAGAGGTTCTAACACCTTAGAGTGAAAATTAGAAAGAGAGGCATTCATACACATATCAAAAGGTTATAGCGAATGAAAATGTTGTATGTTCTTTCCCTTTATAAGCTAGTGAAAAGACCTTAACCCTTTCTCATGATATTATCATGACCATTTCAACTTTTTTGCACTATGACACAATATGTTACCTCTTAAACTAAGATGAGAAGAATTAATATTCTATCTCCTTCACTCACCAATTCCTTTGAAATGACCCTTTTTTTTAAATATTTTGTACAACTTGGAGGATGAGATGTTGGCTTTTCCAAATGAGGTAAGAAGACAGAAAAGTACTTTGAACCTTTTGACATGAAAGGTGCTTCTTTGGCACTTTGAATAAGATGAGAGAGCATAATTTAACCTCTTTTTCATTCCTTGACATTTGATATGACCTTCTTAGGCTTTTGAAATGTAACCTTGAGAAAAATTTTCTCCTTTTCCTGAGACAGTGAGACTGCTTTTGAAGACCTTTGAACTTTCACATTGATCATGACTTTTTAACATGGATGGAATGTTTTTGAGGCTTTAAATGACACTCTTCTGCATTTGACTAGGAAAATAGGTCAAAATGACCTCTCTTGGATCTCTGGTAGTGGATAATAATTTTTTGATTCTTTAAAAGAGACAGTGAAGTAGTGAAACTAGATTTTGTGAAACAATGAGACAATGAAACTATCTTTGAAATTTTTTCTCAAAATTTGAGTCTTATGAAACAAGAGATATGGATTTATTTAAAACTCATAAACATGTCTTCTCCTTTACTAGGATTTTATGGATGAAGTGAAGAGCCACTGCCTTATTTTAGTGAAAATTTAATGATTTTCCCAAAGGCAAGGTTGAACCTAGAATTGACGTAAATGAAATGAAATTACATAATGCTAGACCTATTTGTTGGCAATATAATGCTGAGTGTTGTCCTTGATGGCAACCCACTTGATGAAGATGATGGCAACCTACTTGATGAAGTTGTCCTGAATAACAGTGTCTTGATGAACTTGTTAAATGATGTAAATCTGATGTGTATATGGAATAGTCAGGGTGGCAGTGTAGAACATGATGAAAAGAGTATGTCTCAAGGCATACGGGGATTTGTCTAGACAAAGTAGCATATGCACGCGGGAAATAACGTACCAAGTCGCGTATGGGAAAAAGCACTCTAAATATGTAAAACTAGGGGTAACCACCATGGTATTGACCCATTGTATTGAGTAATGATTCATCTATGTAACCCCTTCCAGGAATACCATCGAAAGTAATGTGGTTTTGGCTCATGGTATTGATAAAGGGTAAACCTATATAAGGAGAAGAAATTCATTGTGAAAATGTGGGGAAGAAGTCTGAGCTTGAATGAATACTTCTCTCCTCGAAGAGGTCTGCAGGATAGGTTCCCCGTTCCACTGATAGATCCTAATCTATAATGCACCTATTAACATGATGAAGGCTCAAGATCTCTAGATCTTGGAAATGGTGAATGTCAAAGTGAAGAAGACCTGGCGCAATCGTGTCGAAGAGATTGAAGAAATCTAGGTAAGTTTATAGATCTGGTCTATACTGCAAAATTTATCTTTTATAGATCTATACGCAGGTTCGTTTCATCAAAAGCGCGTGTATACGCGGGTCTGTGGAAAGAAAAGCGTGTATGCGCAGTTAGGGTTTTCTTTGGAAAATGCACTCAAGTATACGCGGGTTCGTCTTCTGAAAAGCGCGTATATATGCAGGTCTGATTAAATAAAAGTGCGTATGATTTCTGATCTAATGGTTGCTAAAGGTTGAATATGTTTCTGCATATCTATTCTGAAGTCTGGGTTATATCCGATATTCTGGTTACAGTGGTTTCACTGTTCTGCTTAAAGCAATGAGCAAGGTATGATTGTTGAGTGGCAACAGAAGAAGTTGCTTGATCCAAGCCTTGAAAATCGATGAAACGGGTCCAGCGGTGCCGAGGGTCGCCCCGCCTGGGGGCTGTAGCTCCCCTTCCGCAGGGCACGGCAAACGAGTTCGTGGGGTCGAGGCTTCCTTCCGGTGAGTGGGTCGGTAATCGAGAGAAGGTTGCAGTCACAGGTGCTCGCGTCTCGGCTTGAGTCTCCGCACCAGCACATGCTTGTAAGAAGTTTTCACACAATTTTGAAGGTCAACAACTGGCGGCCGGTGGTTTTCTCCCCGAATTGGGCCCACCTAAAATCCTAGTGTTCAAAAGTTGCATATGTGTGATGATTATTTTGTTCTGTCTGCTCCTGTTTACTGTTTCTGAAATATCTGATGAATGAATAATGCAATGATCTGAGTTAAGATTCAAACACATAACTATATCTCTGGACATACGCGAGTTCTGTAAAGGATATCCGCGTACATACGCTAGTTTCCTTCAATAAAGTAGCGTATGGGTTTTTAGAGGAAAAAGAAAAGTTTGATTATCTGCACTAACTGATTCACCCCCCCCCCCCCTCTCAGTATTTTTCCCAACAATTGGTATCAGAGGAGGTCCTTCTGAAAAATCTTAGCCGCTAGAAGGAAGATCAAGCAAGATGAGCAATCATGAGGGAACAACATCTATCAAGCCCCCGCTCTTCAACGGAAGCAATTTAATCTTTTGGAAAGTAAGAATGAGATCCTATCTTCAGTCTATGGGAGCTGATGTATGGGCCATCGTTGAACAAGGATATCAATATCCAGCCGCTACACCAACAGATCCAACTGAAAGGAAGAATTATGAATCAAACGCAAAAGCGGTCAATGCTATAACCGGAAGTCTAACTGAATCAGAATTTGTCAAAGTCATGCAGCTGAATACAACAAAGGAAATATGGGACAAAATCATTCTAAGTTATGAAGGCGATGCAAAGGTAAAAAGTGCAAAACTCCAAACTCTCAGAATTGAATATGAAAATTTAAAGATGCATAGTGGTGAGATTATTGCCAGTTTCTTTTTGTGTCTTGATGATGTTGTAAATCGTATGAAAAACCTGGGAGAAACAATAACCGAAACTACTTTGGTTGAGAAAATTTTGAGATCGCTAACAGCAAAATTTGAGTCAGAAGTATCTGCTCTTGAAGAAAAACAGGATCTTCAAAATCTTACTGTGGTGCAACTTCATGGCATACTGACCACATATGAAATGAGAAGAGGAGGACCATTTGAAGTCAAAGAAGCTATTTTTAGAGCTTATACAAAAGGGAAAGAAGTACAAGAAGCAGAAGGATCAGGATATATTTCGGAAGAAGATGAGGAAAATTTTGTAAAGAAACTTCAACTTGGTACAGGACGGTTTAGAGGTAAGCTTCCTTTCAAATGTTTTAATTGTGGAAGAGTTGGTCATTATGCTACTAAGTGTCCTTACAAAGAAACACCTGCAAAAGGAAAGGAAGTAGCTAGAAATAAGAACCGGTCTAGCACTAGAAGAAGTTACTATACTCATGATGACAGTGATGGAGTATCTGATAGTGAGGAAGAATGTGAGCAAGATCTTAGACTTCTCATGGCATTTGAATCTAAAGAAGAAAATGATACTTTCGTGGATTCTTTAGAGGACAATGATTTTCTTGAAGAGAACAACCAACTCAAAAGACACTTAGAAGAATATAAAATTCTCTTAGAAGAAAGAAAAATAATTATCGAGAATCTGGAAAAGCAGGTTGAAGAAGCAAAGAAACACAATGAGAAATTAGAATGTGAAGTGGTAAGTGTAAGAAAAGAATTTGAGAAAGTAAAGACTCTGAATTTTAGATTTGCTAAAGGATCTGAAACCTTAGATGAGATTATCAAGGTTCAACGTTCTCCTCTTATAAAGACAGGTCTTGGATACACTAGAGAGTCCTCTCAAGCTTCAACACCAAATTATCTAAAAGCAGCTACAACTGGTTTACAAAATTCTGCCACTCAGCCAGGGAATAAAGAATCTTTACAGGTAAAGCATGATCATCCTAATGCAAGGAACACTAACAGGAATATCTTTCAAAAGGGCACCAATCAACAGGTAAATTCAAATAGAAGATTTCATGATTGCAGAAATTTCTTCTTCAATGGACAATGTTTCTCATGTCACAATTTTGGTCATAAAGCTGCTCAATGTGTTGCATATAAAACCATCATGACAAGAGAAGCAAGAAAGAAAAGGATTGATGTTGAAACAAAGAAGAATACCTATAAAAACTTTTCTCCTCTTCTAAATGAAGTATAATGTTCTTATTGCAATAACTTTGGCCATGAAGATTCTGAGCGCAGGAGCAAAATGCAGCCAAGAGAGCATCTTCCCTCAAAATCCAAAATATGGAAAAAGAAGGAACCACAGGTTGAAAATTGTGGCATAGCGTTATTTGCGGAAGGTGAAGAAAATCAATGGTACATTGATAGCGGATGCTCAAGACACATGACAAGTGATAAACACAAACTTCGTGCATATAGTGCTCTAGAAAAAGAAAAGAAAGTTACTTTTGGAAATGATACTCCTGTTGTAATTAAAGGAAAAGGGTATGTGTTTCTAAAAGAAAAGGTGAAGGCTAATGATGTCATGTATGTGGATGGATTAAGGCATAACCTGTTAAGTGTAAGTCAAATGTGTGATCAAGGAACTGAAGTTGTCTTTAGTTCAAAAGAATGTGTGGTGCGTGACCTTGATACAGGTAAAACAATTATAAAAGGAAAAAGAACTCCAAGCAATCTGTATGTATTGAAGAATTGCAAAGAACAATGTTACTTGAGTAAATCTTCAGAAAACTAGCTATGGCATAGAAGGTTGGGGCATCTAAGCTTCTCTTAAATCAGCAAATCTAGCAGACTTAATGTTGTTCGTGGTCTTCCCAATATTTCTCTACCTGAAAGTATCATATGCAAATCCCGTCAATTCGGTAAGCAAACCAGAGTGCAATTCAATTCCAAGGAAGGATCGTCAAGTAAGCCTCTTGAGCTCATTCATATTGACATATGTGGACCTATGAGGAAAAAGTCACCACGTGGTGAAGAATACTATATCTTATTCATTGATGATTTTTCTAGAATGTGTTGGATCGGGTTGATCAAACACAAAGATGAAGCATTTGAAAATTTTCATATTTTCAAAGCGTTGGTTGAAAATGAATTAGATCTAAAAATCAAGTGTCTTAGATCTGATTGAGGAGGAGAATATACATCAAATGAATTCTTTAAATTTTGTGAACAACATGGCATAAAAAGACAGTTTTCTGTAGCAGGCACTCCACAACAAAATGGTGTAGCAGAAAGAATGAATAGAACAATTCAACAAATGGCTAGAGCTATGCTTGATGATTCCGGAACACCTGATATTTTTTGGGGAGAAGCAGCTCACACAACAGCAAATATTCTTAACAAGGCACATGTTAGGGTAAATAGTGACAAAACTCCATATGAACTTTGGTATGGTAATTCTCCCTTTGTGAAACATTTTAGAGTTTTTGGAAGCAAATGCTTTATCAAAAATAATGATGAAAAGCTTGGCAAGTTTGAACCTAGATCAGATGAAGGAATACTTCTTGGTTACTCATCTACAAGCAGGGCATACAAATGTTACAATAAAAGGCTTCGAAAGATTGTTGAATGTATTGATGTTGTTATTGATGAGTATCATGTAGTCCCTAAAGAAGAAAGACAAACAACAGAAGAAGATGATGATGAATTTTGTCCTTCCACATCAAATAGAAAGGATATAGACAGTGGATCCAATGAAGAACCTGAAAATGATTTATCTGGAAAGGATCCATCCAGATATGTTCAAAAGAATCATCCTGAATCTCAAATTTTGGGAGACAAGGAATCAAGTGTACAAACAAGGAGGACTCTTGTGGGATCTCCTAGCTATTTGGCATTTCTATCCACGATTGAACCACACAATGTCAATCAAGCTAGCAAAGATGAATGTTGGATTCAGGCCATGAATGAAGAACTTGATCAAATTGAAAAGAACCACACTTGGGGATTGGTACCAAGACTACATGATAAAAATGTCATTGGAACCAAATGGATATTCAAGAACAAGCTAAATGAGAATGGGGACGTTATAAGAAACAAAGCTAGACTAGTTTGCAAAGGGTATACTCAACAAGAAGGTATAGACTTTGAAGAAACTTTTGCTCCTGTAGCTAGACTTGAAGCCATAAGAATGTTTCTTGCTTTTTTAAGTTTTCAACAAATCAAAGTTTATCAAATGGATGTTAAATCTGCATTTCTCAATGGTGATCTAGAAGAAGAAGTTTATATAGAACAACCGGAAGGATTCATTTTGGGAATGATGAAAATCTTGTTTGTAGACTTAAAAAGGCTCTATATGGTCTCAAACAAGCTCCAAGGGCATGGTATTATCGTCTTGACAAATATCTTCATCAACAAGGATTTTCAAAGGGGTCTGCTGATAGTAACTTATACACAAAAATTAAAAATGATAAACTATTGATTGTGGTTGTATATGTTGATGATATCATTTTTGGAAGTAATGAAGAATCTATGAGTCAGAAATTTGCTTCTGTCATGCAGCAAGAATTTGAAATGTCTTTACTTGGGGAACTAACATTCTTTCTTGGATTACAAGTGCATCAAACTACAGAAGGTATATTCTTATCTCAAGCCAAATACCTTAAGAAAATTCTGAAGAAGTATGGGATGGAAGAGTGCAAACATGTAAGTACACCAATGGTAACCGGATGTAATCTCAGTTCTCATGATGATTCTCCCATGGTAAATCAACCAGAATACAGATCTATGATAGGAAGTCTTCTATATCTCACTGGGACTAGACCAGATATTATGCATGCAGTTGGGATTGTTGGACGATTCCAAGCCAATCCAAAAGAGTCTCATCTTCAGGCGGTCAAAAGAATATTCAAATATCTACAAGGAACTCAAGACTTTGGACTATGGTATCCAAAGAATGTTGATCTTACTCTTCATGCTTACACTGATGCAGATTGGGCTGGAAATGTTGATGATCGGAAAAGCACAAGTGGTGGTGCATTCTACATGGGACCCCGGTTGGTATCTTGGTTCAGCAAGAAGCAAAGCTCTATTGCCTTATCTACAGCAGAAGCAGAATATGTGGCTGCCGCATCATGTTGCACTCAACTTCTTTGGATGATGCAAACCTTACAAGACATTCAAATCAAATGTTCACCTCTTATCTCCATTATGTGTGATAATACAAGTGCCATCAGTATCTCAAAGAATCCTGTTATGCATTCCAAGACCAAGCACATTCCCATCAAGTATCACTTCTTACGTGAACAAGTGCTTGAACAAAAGGTGAAGTTGGAATATGTGCCCTCCAAAGAACAAGTTGCCGATATTTACCAAACCGCCAGGAAGCATTCGAATATCTCGTGCGTGTCGACATGGTCTTTGGTTTCTCGAAGATCGACCGTCAATTTTAAAGACACGAAATTGGAGGCGTGTGTCTCCGAATAGAGACGCGCATATAAGCAGTTCGCGCTGGGTCAGTAAAAACCGCGTATGGGTGGTTGTTGACAAAGTTTATGGGTCAACATTCTTCAGCACAAGCTATGGTGTTGTATGGCTTCTCTGGTGATGTTTCAGCTCTTATATTTTTGTATCATTCTCTGATTTTGGGTAAAGATGCCTTGATGACTTGCTATTGAAGGTGTTCAGGTTGCACAAGCTAAGGAGGAGCTTTGGTCATATGGAAAGGATGCTTGGATGCACATTTTCAGGGGAAGCATTAGCTTTGCTGAGTATAATGCATTGTTGGCATTATGATGATTCTGAAATATGATCTCTCTCTTGAGGTCTTTCTGGTATTGGTCATAAAAAGTCATACTTGTAATTTGATAAAAAGGTCTTGTTGAGACCCATGATGTAAAATTGTAATATTCAGTCATGTAAGGACTTGTCAAAATTTGTAAACCCACTTGGTTGGGTAGCTGAGTCAAATTTGTAAACCCACTTGGTTGGGTATTTGAGTCTCATATGTAAATCCACTTAGATGGATCTTTGATGTAAGTATGAGTCATTGGTGATAGGAAGGTCATAGAGTCATGTACTTCATTGAAAAATATGTTTGTAGGTTCAGCATGAACTCAGGGGGAGCATGGTCACTTCAGTGTACATCAGATCTGCAGAACGCTTCCGTCTACAAGAGGAGGAAAAGCGTTGTGTTGGTTTTGGTCCGCCCTTTGCCCTTGATGTCAAAGGGGGAGAGTGACATGGTGTTTGAATAAAGAGAAAGAATGGTGTCAAGAGTGACATGGTGTCATTGTATTCTTAATGTATCTATCTGTTGTGGTGATCAAACACCATCATGGTTGCCATCAAGTCCAAAGGGGGAGATTGTTGGCAATATGATGCCGAGTGTTGTCCTTGATGGCAACCCACTTGATGAAGATGATGGCAACCTACTTGATGAAGTTGTCCCTGATGGAATATGTCTTGATGAACTTGTTAAATAATATAAATCTGATGTATATACAATGAGTACAGAAGGTAACTATGGAAGGAATGTCAGTATGTGCTAGAACATGATGAAAAGAGTATGTCTCAAGGCATACGCGGATTTGTCTAGACAAAGTAGCGTATGCACGCGGGAAATAATGTGCCAAGTCGCGTATGGGAAAAAGCGCTCTAAATATGTAAAACTAGGGGTAACCACCATGGTATTGACCCATTGTATTGAGTAATGATTCGTCTATGTGACCCCATCCAGGAATACCATCGAAAGTAATGTGGTTTTGGCTCATGGTATTGATAAAGGGTAAACCTATATAAGGAGAAGAAATTCATTGTGCAAAGTGTGTGCATGTGTCTGGGCTTTGATGAATACTTCTCTCTGAAGTATATCTGTATGGTTGAACCCTGTTCCTAATTGATAGATCAGAATCTATAATGCACCTATGAACATGATGAAGGCTCAAGATCTCTAGATCTTGAAATGGTGAATGTCAAAGTGAAGAAGACCTGGCGCAATCCTGTTGAAGAGATTGAAGAAATCGGGGTAAGTTTATAGATCTAGTCTGTACTGCAAAGTTTATCTTTTATAGATCTATACGTAGGTTCGTTTCATGAAAAGAGCGTGTATACGCGGATCTGTGGAAAGAAAAGCGCGTATGCGCAGTTAGGGTTTTTCTCTGGAAAATGAACTGAAGTATACGCGGGTTCGTCTTATGGAAAGCGCGTATATATGCGGGTCTGAATAAATAAAAGCGCGTATGATTTCTGATCTAATGGTTGCTGAAGGTTGAATGTGTTTCTGCATATCTATTCTGAAGTCTGGGTTATATCTGATATTTTGGTTACAGTGGTCTCACTATTCTGTTTGAAGCAATGAGCAAGGTATGATTGCTGATAAGTGAAGGGTTGTGTTGAAGCTGTTTGATCCAGTTTGAAAATTGATGAAACGTGGTCTGCAGTGGTGCTGAGGGTCGAAGCCTTCAGTCAGGGGGTTGTAGCTCCCTTCCAGGAAAGGCTGGTAAACGAGTTCAGGGGGTCGTAGCTCCCTTCCAGGAGAGGCTGGTAATCGAGAGAAGGTTGTAGCCTTCTACAGGTGGGTGCCTGCGTGCTGGTTTGAGTCTGCACCAGTACATGCTTGTAAGAAGTTTTCTTAATAATAAATTTTGAAGGCTGAAACAACGGCAGCGGTGGTTCTCTCCCGAATTGGGTTTCCACCTAAAAATATCGGTGTTCATGTGTGTTGCATATGTGTGATGATTATTCTTTTCTGTCTGCACCTGTTGACTGTTTCTGAAATATCTGATGAATGAATAATGCAATGATCTGAGTTAAGATTCAAACACATAATTAGATCTCTGGACATACGCGAGTTCTGTAAAGGATATCCGCGTATATACGCTAGTTTCCTTCAGTAAAGTAGCGTATGGGTTTTTAGAAAGGAAAAAGAAAAAGTTTGATTGTCTGCACTAAATACTGATTCACCCCCCCTCTCAGTATTTTTCCCAACACTATTGAATGATGATGATGGATATGGTGACCTTAAAACTAATTATGGCGATTACCTTGACAATGATAATGATAAATGAAATAAAGGAGTAGCATAGATGGTTTAGGATTTCTTCAGTGACCAAAATATTGCTAAGAAATAGTTCGCAAAAGAAAATTTTTTGACCTATGACCTAATGGAAACAACTGAAAGAGTCATTTGATCACTGACATACCTGTGCTAGCATTGGCTCTAGTTGGGGATGGCATCTCCTTTCGTAGGTGTCAATAACACCATAGATCAAGTAGCCTTACCATTGGGTGATGGAGTGAGACTGGACTTTGAAAAACTTGAAAAAACTAGAAATTTTGACTAAACACAACTAACTTGACTCTGACTTGACAGTTGACTGAAATTTTTTAACTTTTTGAAATAAAACATGAGTTGTTTGAAGAAGTCTCATGATCTTCTCCTTGGGATTCAAACTTCTACAACAACTTCGTTATTGGCTGAGACATCAAATTTAAAATGATATGTTCAATGACAATGAAATTCTTCTTTAATGAACAAGTTATATAGTGTTTGGGGAACCTACCATTGACTGGTCCTCCCAGCACTTCTTGTCCTTCAAGATCCTCTAGTTAAAATTCTTCGTTTCCTCTAAATGCAATTATTTTGTAAGGTCCTTTCCATAGATTTTCGAACTTCCAATGCTTACCCTTGTCTTCATTCTGAGCATCCCAGTGGAGAACAACATCCCCAACCTTGAAATCATCCTCTTTGGTTTTCCTATCAAAAATATTTTTAATTTTCTCATGATTTTTTGAAGTATGACTGAAAACTTCATCTCTTGACTATTGTAAATGGATCATTTGGCTGATTCTTCACTGAATGTCATTAGGCTCACAGTCAATTTCTTGAGGAATTTTCATCATTGGTACATAAATAATAAGGGAAAATCATGTCAATACCATATATGAGTTGGAAAGGTGACATGTTGATTGATCCCTTGGTTCTAAATTTATCCGCCCATAGAGCATTAGTGAGTTTCTTGTGCCAATTCCTCTTGTTTTCTTGCATCATTTTTTTAATTATGTTCACTAAAGATTTATTTGATGATTTAGCAAGCTCGTTTCCTTGAGGATAGTATGTTTTTGAATCGCCAAGTCTAATGTGATATTTGTCACAAAATTCGATCATATTCTTAGACTCGAAGGTCGCCACATTGTCAGAGATAATCTTGTGTGGACAGCCAAAGCGAGACAAAATATTGTTTTGAAGAAATTGAATGATAACAGTGTCGGTTGCTAGCCTCGTGGGGATGGCTTCAATCAATTTGGTGAAATAATATGTGGCAGTGAGAATCCATTTGTTTTGAGATGATGATGGAGGATGAATCTCTCCAATGAGTTCAAGTCCCCACTACGGGAATGGTGCTTTCACTTCAATTGGTTTTAGGGGTAAAGGCAAGAGCTTTCTCTTTCCCTGAAATATTTGGCATTCATGACAACTCATGATTGTTTTATAAACATCGGAAAATAAGCTTGGCCAATAGAATCCTGCCCTCAACGTCTTATTAGCTATAGTCTTCCAATAAGGATGACCACCATAGTCACCTTTATGAAAATATGACATGACTTTTTCAACTTCTCCTTCGACCAAACAATTCAGCAAAACTCCACCCAGATCTTTCCAAAATAAGACACCATTAACAGTACAATAATTAAGATATTTTAACTTTAAATATCTAGCTCTACTACTTGGAAAGTTGGGAGGAGGATTAAATGTTGCAAAGCATGTACTATATCAGCATACGAAGGCGAGAAAGAGAAAATTTCAGCTACCTCTAGGAATGTTTCAGCATCTTGTTCTTCAAATAATGCTATGATGAAATTGATATCCAAGTCATGAATATTTGTATCTGGCATGAGTTTTACCAAGCCCTATGATCCAGGTGGATATTGGTGGCCACCCACCTATTCCACTTGGGGCCCCACCATTATCTCTTTCAGTGTTTCAGTTTCGGCACAAATTACAATTTTTGGCAGTTTTTCGAGTCTTGAACTTCTGAAGCCGTTTTGAGGCCATAAATCACATTTTTTAGGAAACCTGAGAGCGACATTGTTTATCTTTCTTGCATCAAAATTTTTATCCCTCGGATAGATCTTTCTAACGAGGTATGGTGCACATCAAATGGATATTGTATGCCAAAGTTACGTCCCCGGGAAGTTGAAACACCAATTTACCCAAACGGGGCCCATAGTTTTGGTGCTTCAAGCACTCAG